>OX328123.1:72229038-72471538 GCA_946811695.1 Gonocerus acuteangulatus | reverse complement strand
GATATATATATATATATATATATATATATATATATATATATATATATATATATATATATACGACAATGAATGTAACATTAACAACAACAAAATATATCATAAGCTTATTGATTCTTAGGTCATCAAGGTTCTCGGAAGGGCTTTTGGTCTCTATTTATCCTGAATATTAAAATAATTAATTGATAAAATTAGATGTGAAAACACATTTTACAGAGACATGCTGATATAATACACATGGACAAGTTGTTCTACATTCACCAATCTCCATGGTTTAATATTATCGAGTTACATCATTATATTTACACCCGACATATAACTCTAAAGTTATAATTAAACGTAATTAAGGAGCTAGAGATCAAAATCAAACTCGCTAATAATTATTTATTCACATGAGAGGTCAAAATCCATAATTAAATACGCAAAGTTCAGCTAGCATTTCATTTCTCTTCACAATGACGTAAGAGCGCATTTATTTTAACGCTTATATAATTGTCAATTTGTTATTTGACATAAATGATTTATATTAGTGATATATTTATTAGATTTAATTGAGTTAATAATAACTATTATTATTATTACTGTTCCTCTCAGTCTCCTGGGATACATTCTGTCGGGGACTGTTTCCAACCGAAAGAATTGTTTTGTTCTTTTTGTTTAGTTTTTGTTGTTGTTTTTTAAAGGGGAGTTCATGTAAAAATTTTCTTACCGTTCAGGCGGCATCAAGCAGTACTGCTTGTTAGGCATTTTTGCCCTCCGACAGTTTCAGATAGGTATTTACAGCAATTGTCGTTTTCGGAATGAGCCCGTTAGTCGAGAATATGAGGGCTGTTATCCTTGCGGAATCCAACTTATGCAGGTCTTTCAGCTCTATGGCCAAGTCTTGGTACTTTCGCAGTTTCTCGGCATATGATTTCCGGATATCCTCATCATTGGGGACTGCGAAATCAATAATATCTGATGTCTTATTTCCCTTGTCAATGATAAGAATATCCGGTTTATTATGATGGACAGTGCGGTCCGTTAACATTGCTTTGTTCCAATACATTTTAATTGTACCTTTCTACAAAAGTATATTTGGGATGTAGCGGTAATAAAGAACCACACCATCCAACATACCAAATTTGTCTGAGAGTGCTTTTTAATATATTTTGGCCACGTTATTATGCCGCTGAAGATAATCTGTTCCCGCAAGGATTTCACAGTCCCCCCTAAATGCTAGATCGACTCAAACCTTTTGTTACAAAGTCGACATTTGTCAGAGATGTATTAGTATTAATTATTATTATTGTTATTATTATAACTCTTACAAATTCAAACAAAGAATATATAGGTTCTGCTCACGCTCCATTACCTAACGCCTTGTAATCAGGTTTATTTTTTTAATTTCAGGGTCTGTTGAAAATTTCCCTGCTCCACCAAGGTTGTTTAGAATTATCTCGGTGTACTGGTACATCTCCTCTAATTACTTTCCTTAGTAGTAGTTCCAAGGTGTCTAAGCAGTCATCAAGGAATATTTGGGATACGTCTATATGATTTTTTAAAACATCTATGTTGAAGATGTTTCGGCTACTCTTCGGTAGGAAGACTGCTCATCATCTCGACGGCTAATTATCTTCACCTCATTACAAGGTGTCCTTACGACCGACGGTCGCATGTCAATCAGCCTTACCCAGGCTCCACCGTAACCAGTTAGCGTTTCTTATGCTCTGACGACCAGCGGTCTGGTGGTAGAGCGCCTTAACCTGAATATATTTGGTGTAGTATTATCTGTCATAATAGCCTGCATAAAATGGTTAGATTTTGTTCTTAATGACGATGTGTAAGAGAGCATCATCAAATGCCTCCTATGCTCTGGGGGCTCCACATAGATAGCGTCCAACGGACTTGTTCGGAAGGCTCCGATCGCAAACCGCAGCCCAGCATTGTAGAGCCTATCAAGCTGCTTAAGCCACGATTTGCAAGCAGAACCATATATGGCACATCCGTAATCGACTCTGGACCTGATTAAAGCATCAAATAATTTTAGCAGGATAGATTTCTCAGCACCCCATTTTAATCTTGATAATGCTTTTAATATATTCAAGGAGGACTCACACCGTTGAATGATATAGTTAATGTGGTGTTTCCATCTCAATTTCTTATCCATTATCAGACCCAGGAATTTCTGTGTCTCGCTGAAGTTTACCTCACAACCACCCAGCGTTAGACGTGGATGGTTGTGAGGCCTACGAAGCCTGCAGAAATGCAACGCGACTGTTTTCTCCAATGTTCGCCTCCAATGGATGTCTTCTAAAGCAATTAAAAGCTTTCTTTTTTATCTTATTGGCCTCCCAACATTCCCCGTACCACCATGGTACTGGAATTTTCCATGATGGGTGAGGTGGTGTAAGAGGGACCGCCTTCCATGCGGCGTTGTTAATCGACTTTGATAGCATTTGAAAGGCTTCCTCTGGTGAAGCTGCTGAATCGGGAACAACAAACGATTCTCTGAATCTATCCCAGTCGGCCTTCCTAATGTTCCATCTCACTGGTCTTGTATGCTAGTTGTATCTGCTGGAAAGTGTAACCAAAATAGGGAACTGGTCTGAACGGTGCAAATCGCTCACAGTATTCCAAGAAATATGTCTTGTAATTGTGGCGCCCGTTGGACTATAGCATCTAAAGATCTTGAAGACTCACAGAAATGTGTCGGGGAGCCGTCATTGAGGGCCAGGAGGTCCATCTCCTCAAGCATGTCATAGAGCGAACGACCTTGAGGGGTGGTCCTCCTGGAACCCCATGCCACGTGATGTGTATTAAAATCTCCAAGAATTATAACAGGGGGGGGGACTGATTTATGATATTTTTTACGTCTCTGATATCATATGCTCTGCCATCCGGAATATACAGCGAGCACACAGTTACTTCTAATGGCGTTCTCAGTCGCACAGCAACTGCTTGTAATGTTGTTAGTAAGCTTATAGGCTGAGCTCCCAGGTACTCCGAGGTGTACAAAGCCACAACTCCGTAGCTTCGCCCACCCGGCAAAACCCTGTACTCTTTATGCAGACACCAGCACCCAGCCAGATGCCTCGCAAACCCCTCAGGAAATTTATTTTCCTGAAGAGCCACGACCAGTGGAGTGTACGTCTGCATTAAGTAGCGTAGTTCGTCGCTGTGCTCTGAAAATCCCCGTATATTCCATTGTAGAAATTTGTTTGATTTGGCCATATTTATAGCGTTATTGCTCCGACTGAGCAGATTGTTTCTTTGACCCACGTGTTTTACCCTTGGGCCGGCCTTTTTTCTTATTATTGACAGGCGAGTATAGTCCGCCGCCATCGTCCTCTACATCTTCGACGCTCTCCGCACCGGTAGCCAGCGACCCACAAACGCCTTTATCTAAACATTTTTGGGAAATCAGGTTACCCGCTTTATTCTTTTCATCTACCGAAGTAGATGTGAGTGGTGGGTGAAATGAGTGGGTGGGGAGGGCTGAAGGAAGAGGAAGGGTGGTGGGGAGATGTGGGAAGGGGCAGGCTGGAAAGAGTGAAGGGGGTGGGAAGAGGTTTGGGGGGATTCAACGTAGAGGAGGAGAAAGGTATTTCGTTGCTTCTTTTTTTATTGCCTTTTTTCGAATTCTCATTCTGGTCTCTACTACTTTTAACTGCACTGGAGTAGGTGGCTCTCCAGGCATATGATGTCTTATTGACTAAAGCTCTCGCTTGCGGAAAAGTGAGAACTTTGATTTCCGTCCACATTTTCATAATTTCTTTTTCAATTTTGTATTCCATGCAGTCTTTCGACCGGGAATGATGAGCCCCATCGCAGTTTGGGCATTTGGGAGGTGAAGGACAAGGATCAGGACTGTGGGATGGATACCCACACGTACAAATCTCTTGTACCGAGTTACACCTTGCAGCCGAATTCCCAAACTTTTGACATCTAAAGCATCTCAAGGGGGGAGGAATGTATGGGCGCACTTTTAGCTTGTAAAAGGCCGCTTGGATACTGGAAGGGATCTCAGGTTGATCGAAGGTGAGTATCACGCTTTCACGTTCGGACATTTCATCTTACGAAAAAATCTACGAACGGCAATTACTCCTTGGTCTTTTAGCCCTTCTTTTATTTCCTCGTCTGTTGGATGTTCTAGTTCAAAACATGTTATCATACCTCTGGACGAGTTCAGCGTTCTATGCAATTCTGCATTCACACTGAACATGCCCAGAGTCTTAGTACACATAATTTTGTCGGCTTGCTCCTTGCTGGCTGCTTCAACCAACATAGAGCCACTCGATATTTTGCTCAGGCCAACAACGGTTCCATAAGTTTGTGAGACCATTTGCTAATTAGGAAAGGAGACACCTTTGCAAATGAGTGTCCTTCCGTTCTACTTATAACTATGAATTTGGAGAACTTAGTTCCTTTCGTGGTTGTGATTTCCTCGATAAAACGTTTCTTTCCTCACTTTACCCTCTTCTTCTCGGGAGACTTCGCAGGCGTTGTGTACGGCTCCAAAGTATACCGAGAAGGAGAGGATGGATTTGATATATCACAAGTCCCTGAAGCACCATTCCGTCTTTTTTAGGGTCGAATGTTTACTGGCTATTGGTAAATCCATGTCCATGCCAAGGTCACTCAGAGGGGCCTGCATACCCTCTGAGTTATCCGATAAGGGGAGTCCAGCTTTTTCCATTTCTGTGCTTGTAGGAAAGTAATGTTTAAGTGATTCAGACCCCTAATCTTCCTCACCGAGTCTGCTGGTGGGGCTGTCACCTAGGCCGGCAGACCGGCACAGTTTCTCCCGAAGGAGAGGATCCACTCCGTAGGGAAGGCGGCCCTACATAATTGCGGACGCCCGCCTCTGCTTTTCGCCGTTCATATACTGTACAAGAACGTTACCAGGTGGTACCACGGGGAGGAAAAGCAGTAGGCATTCACGGGAATCAGGTATACTAGGAGATGCTAAGCAGTGGAATAGGGCACTATAGCTTAGCAGAGCTCCCAAAGGAAATCGGACGGCTCCCATATCCGCACGTCCGCTCCAGCAACCCTTTAGCCCGCCCATTTACCCCCCAATTGAGTAGTATACAGGGATAAGAATGCAGTTTACATTTAGGCAGTTTAGAGCTAGAATCATTCCACCTTCCCAAAAAAAAAAAGTCCGACTCGCAGGAACTGCCTCATCTTAGCGCGGTTCCGTTCTTATCCCTAGTCTAATTTCGAAAGATTAAAATAGAAGCAGTTATTATTTTGTTGAGAGGAGATCGTTGACCGTTGATGATGCAAGGTAGGGATTGTCCGGGTTCGGTCACTGCTACTTAATAATACATACCCCATATGTGTATGTATGTGGGCATATATATGTACATATGTGTGCGTGTATATGTGTATGTGTATATGCATATATATATATATATATATATATATATATATATATATATATATATATATATGTTAGGTATATTTACATAGATATGTGCATATATTAGTGTTAAATATGTCCTACTTGTATTTACAGCCCTGATGAAGGCTTGAAGTTCAAGCCGAAACGTCGGCACAATAAAACCATTTTTACGATAAAAGTAGCAGTGACCGAACCCCGACAGTTATTGTTTTGGTTCCAACAGTCTTGAAAGGTAGGATTTACAATCTTACCTGGAAGGGTCGGCATCACTAGAATCACTAGGCTCCCGCTAGTTACAAAGCCTTGGAATCTTGGAACTCTATATTTCTAACAATAAATTGTTTTTGTTATTTTACTAAACCTGTTTTATTTTCGAATACATTATCCAACTATAAGCAATTAAAAAATAACAAGGAATAAAAAACAGACAAAAAGAACAGTTCGAATAAGCGAAATCAATTACTTTAAAGCTTTAAGCTCTTATTTCTCCGATTGTCATCGCCTAATCAAAACTTTCATTAGAACCTTTTATGTAGAGCATTTAATAAGCTTTCTAATGGTATTCTTCCGTTTACCAAGATTTTCAACCGTTTTCGAGATATTAATGAAAGTTCCCAAAATTTACATTATTTCTAGCAACAGAAAATTGGTCTCATTTTTCATATCCTGTTTTACACACAAAATTTTCCCAACATAAGAAATTACAAAAATAAAAAGCAATAAAAAACAAAGGGAAAGAGACAAAAATTACAAAAAGAACGACAAAAACCCGTTCTTAAGAACAAAACAGACGTATTTGAAGTTTTAAGCACTTATTTCTCCGATTGACATAACCTAATCAAAAATAGTTTTAGAATATTTTTTGTAGAGAATTTAGAAAGCTTTCAAATAGTTTCTATCCACTTACCACGATTTCCCAACCGTGTTCGAGATATTAATGAAAGTATACGAAGTTCCCAAAACTTTTCTTGTCTGTTCATAAAATATTTTATTCTAACCCTTCCTTAACTCCAAACGTAACAAAACTTTCAACATATTAGTTTTAATGAAAGTAGAACATGCAGATAATGTTTCAACTGAATCCCGTAATTCTAAGTACCCAAACCAAAAACGGTATTCAAAAATTATTTTTCCAATTTTCTCGAAAACGGTTAAAGCTATCGCCTTGAAAATGGTTCCATTCGTTTTCCTAGCTCAAGAAGCCTATAAAAAGAGTACTTACAAGCTTATGAACTCAAAAACGTAAGCGTTACGATATTTTTTTTTTGCGCGAATTTCACCCCAAATGCCATCTTCCAGTGGGCGGATTTTGCTGGTTAACGAACTTGACCTTTCAAATTGGACGACGGATTTTTGTACCAAATTTCATCAAAATCGGACCATCAGGGAAGCCAGAAATGAGCGAACAGACAAATATATATATATATATATATATATATATATATATATATATATATATATATATAAATATATACATATATATATATATACAAATTTGAACTACCATCATTTTCGGTTTCCAGAGGTTCTGAAACGCAAAATTTTCTAGTCGGCACTTCCGGATTGTTTCATTGTATCAACCCTATAAGCGGGGTTCCTCCCTATGAGGGAGGGAGGAACCGCGCTAAAAAAAAAAAAAAAAAAAAAAAAAAAAAAAAAAAAAAAAAAAAAAAATCTTAAATTATTTAAATATTGTATTTTTTTTAATAATCTCTTTTGTTTTACTTAATATTTTGTTCGAGAGACAGTGATAGTTGCATTATATCCATTTATAAATGATGTGTGTAGTCGAACACAATCTGAGTGTGATGATAATTTTAAACACTATAAAAAATGAATCAAAGTTACTTTTAAAGCTACAGCCCTTAAAACAGCGGATATGCTGTTTAATGGAAAATGGAGAGACCGAGAGCCCGATTTCAGCATCTAACTGTCACCCACTTAGCGCCATTCACAGCTGACAGCTGTTTTTCTAAAATTATGGCAATTTTTGCCAATTGACCTCTCCTCGTTCAGCCTTCTAAATAATGAATTGAACAACTTGTCTCTCCAAATGGAAATCTTTATTCAAACGTTATTTTTGCTATTTATTTTTAATTGTTTTCTTAAATTTGTAATTATTAAGTGAATATGTTGTATTACAGGTATAAATGTACTGCCGCATCTGCACATGTCTACTCCGCTATGGCATATCTTTATCCGACTATAAATCGTTTACAATTAACATAATAATAACATACTCCTTCAAAATAAACTGAAAAATTGTAATAATTAAGTGTTCCTATTATATGTTCCTGCCATCTCCTAACTTAGCCGTTAAGAAATCACTGAGCTACTTACAGGCGTTTTTTAAGTTAAAATAATGAAACACAATTAGTGCTAATGACCTTAGCAGTAGAAGCATCCGTATAAAATAATAATAAATAAACATACAAATCAAGGGTACTTATAAAACCGAACTGTCGTGCATAGGAATAATATTCCTGTTAATGATCTTACAGATGTTTCTCCTTTTATTGGCCATTAATTAAATGTTTTGTCAATAGTCAAATAGACTAAAAGACACGAATCTGGCAAAACCTCTAAGTATTTATTTTTTCTGATATCCTCATCACAGTTTGTTTAATGTCCATCATGGAGACGTTAGGTCTAAAAACGCTTCAGCGTGCGGCTTTTTACTCTTAAGTCCAGGCAACGAATGCTTGAAAAAATGCTATAGGTGGAAATTTTTGGAACACAATTTTTGACTTCGTAAATTTGTTTGGGCTGGATAGGAGGTGAACATATCAAAAGTCCTCGCCCCTAGCCTTTAAGCCGGGGGGAGGGGGGGTTTAGAAGGTCACATTTTTCGGGTTTTCACTTATATCTCGGAAACCCTGCGTCCTATCGACATGACTATTCTACAACAAATGAAAGCTGATTGATTTGCCTACAAGTTCTGTTCCGTAAAGTTTTTCGAGATATTTTTGGTTTTCGAAATATCCGCTCTTGAAAGTCTGTCATTTTGGGGAAAAACACTTTTGCCCCATATTTTTCCCCGTTTTGACCGGATATTGATGGGAATGGAATGCTCTACAACCCCATAACTGACATTTATTTTTTTTGGGTGCATCATTGAAGAGATTTCCGGTCGAGAATAGAAAAAAGAGTGTTTTTTCCCAAAATGACAGACTTTCAAGAGCGGATATTTTGAAAACAAAAGATATCTCGAAAAACTTCATTGAATAGAACTTGTAGGAAATTTAATAAGCTTTCATTTGTTACTGATGTTCATGTCGCTAGGACGCAGGGTTTCCGAGATATAAGTGAAAACCCGAAAAATGGGACCTTCTAAACCCCCCTCTCCCCTGGCTCAAAGGCAACGGGTGAGGACTTTTGATATGTTGACCATCTAACTAGCCGAAACAAAGTTATGAAGTTAAAAATTGTGTTCCAAACATTTCCACCCATAACTCTTAGTTTCCTGGGCTGTTAGTCGCTACATTTCAGATTTCACGATGAACACTGAAATTATTTTTACGTTTGAAGGAAAATACATAAAATAGCAAAGTAATATTATTTATTGATTTTATTATATTATTGAAGGGAATGCAATACTCTACAACCCTATAACCGTTATTTATTATTTTGGTACATCGTTGAAGAGTTATCCGGTCAAAACGAGGAAAAAATATGCGGCAAAAGTGTTTTTCCCCAAAATGACAGACTTTCAAGAGCGGATATTTCGAAAACTAAAGTTATCTCGAAAAACTTTATTAAATAGAACTTGTAGGAAATTTAATCAGCTTTCATTTGTTATAGAATAGTCATGTCGCTAGGACCCAGGGTTTCCGAGATATAAGTGAAAACCCGAAAATTGGGACCTTCTAACCCCCCCCCCCCCTCCCCCTTGGCTTAAAGGCTAGGGGCGAGGACTATTGATATGTTCACTTTCTATCCAGCCCAAACAAAGTTACGAAGTCAAAAATTGTCTTCCAAAAATTTCCATCTATAACTGTTCGTTGACTGGACTGCTACGAGCTTTCTATTTTTTTTTACCATTTGTAAAATGATGGCTCCTTTGCGTCATCTGTTTTTTCAAATAATAACATTCCTCCTCGGGGTCTCCCGTAGTCTAGTGGCTAGCGCGCTGGATTCATGAGCGGGAGATGGTGGGTTCGATTCCCACCTCCGGCAGGAATTTTCTCATCTCAAGGCTCGCTGGGAAAATTCCTCGCTGCACCCTGGATGTCGGCGCTAATGACCTAGAAGTAGATGCGCCGTAAAAAAAAAAAAAAAAAAAAAAAAAAAAAAAAAAAAAAAAAAAAAAAAAAAAAAAAAAAAAAAAAAAATAACATTCCTCATACAATTACATTTATGTAATTTTTATAGATTTCCCTTCAATCAGGCATGTAATTGTAGCGCAAGGAAGTTTTATAAAGGTATTCCTGGTAGGAGCTAGCAAGAAGTATGTAGTTTTTGTTTCTTCATGGGCTATAAGTCTTCCTTAACTACGAAGAAACAATGTTTAAATAGGCAAAACATACGATTTTCCGAGTGAACACGATGCTTATTGGAAGATAATTTTCTGAGGGAGCTTTGATTGGTCTCTTTTAATTCTTTAGTTTTTTTGTGGTCCTCGTTCAATACATTCCCAAATAAAAACCCTTTTTCTTTTCTTTTTTTGCAAGAAAGTATGAAAAAAATTAACATTTTAAAACATTCTACTTTAATGTCGTTTTCCCAGAACTATGTATTTTCAAAATCGGGCGATTCTCTGGCGTCTACAATTTTTGCCCGATCAACTTCAAATTTTAACGAGAGCTTCCTAATGATATTTGCTAGAAAAGTACGTACGATGTTTTTCGATTCATTGAATTATAACTTTTTTTTTTAATATAAAGTGAATAATTGTTCACCATTTTCAAAAAAATTAATATTTCTTAAAAATTCTTTACTAGATTTAACCTTCTTCTTTCGTAATATGTTTTTGGTTTTCGTTCTAGATTAAAGATTGCCGCCTGCAGACTATCGACTTTGAAAAAAGCGTGTTTCCATTCGTCAAACACAGCGCCGCCATTTTTTTTTTTTTTTTTTTTTTTTGAAGAATTGAAACGTTTTTCTGTGTGGGATTCTTTAACATCCCATATAAAACGTTAAATAGAAATAATTAAAAAATATTAATTTATTTGTTATTTATAAATCCAAGAAAATTACGTCGATTATGATCGCACAAGATAGTATTACCCCTTAATTCCGTTTTATTTGTTGTCCTTTGCTTAGCATAGAAAACAAATATATGACTCATAGGATTCTATTTATTGCTTCATTGCCTATAATTCTAAAATTCTTGAATGAGTTGATCGAAGAGAAATAATTCCATTTTACTTCTTAAGATGTTCTCTATAAATATCTCCCTACTAGGGGAAAATTGTTTTAATACTTAATGAAAAAATGTAACTGTCATATTATTCTATTGACTGCTTCATCCAGTATTTATTTAACATACTTCCTTGCATATATTGGTATAAGAGAAATGGGCCAGAGTTTGTAGAGAAAAATGTTTCCTACTCGTCCATTGTGTTGTTTGCTGTTGAATAATATTTACCTTAGCTGAGCCTTCTTCCTTCGGTAGGGTTCTCCTTCTGTCAATACAATATTTGATTTGAATCCAGCTTTCTCCTTTTATTCCCAATTTAGTCCTGCTCCGTGTTACCTTTTACCTTTCTCATCCTTCACTTGGTGGTAACTTGAAGGTGAGTTTGGAAAGATTTGTATTTATTCTCTTAAGTCTGTTTGACTCAATTACTTTCATTCTATTTTGTTGTTATTACATCAAATTGTATAAGGAATGATTGTGCCTGAAATTCTGTATTCACATAAAGCAGTGCTTCATCACAAAAATTAGATTAATTCACTTCGCAATCAAAAAATTAACAATTTGCAAGCCCATCATAAATTTGTTGTGCTTATAATTTTTTTAAATCATGAAAAAAGTAGTTTTTAGATTTTTTTGAAAATTGACATGTTTTATTTGCATAAACGAGGATTATTAATTAATAACATAATCTAAATTATATAAAAAAAATATTATTTATGTAAGTGTCTTGGTTTAAAGATAATCAAGAGGAATATGATTTCGTGTCTATGAAATGAATATATCTCACTCATCTTGAGAGAAATGAATGAATATATGTCTCGCATCTTTTTTTTCTTTTTTTTTTTTTTTTTTTTTTTTTTTGTTTGTTCACATATAAAGTTCTATACAATTTAAAACATAATATCATTTTACCTAAATAAAACAAACTAACAATATACCAAAGGACCCGGAACGTGGTTCCCAAAGGAACGTGGTTCGACCACTTTAAGACCCACCAAGTTTCGTTTTTAAATTTCAAAAGTTGTGGGAAAAAAGGGGGGTGTCGATCGAGTTTTGAACATCCTGTATAGTTTCGAGGCACTATATATTCTTGCTACGAAATGGCCTAACTATTGCTCCAAGCCTGCACAGGCTTGCAATAAAAAAAAACACAAATTTAAACTAAATAGTTAGGCGAAATTAGCTTCATAATCACTTAAACGAGGCTTAAGGTAATATAAAAAATTAAATTAAATTCAAATAAAGATAAAAGAAAATATATAAATAAATATAATATATGTACAAAATAAAAATTGTATATTAACTGTAAATTGAATAATAACTGCAGGATGAATTAATCAATGAAACTTTGTCATATTATGATAATTTTCCTCATTCTAAATTTCAATTAATTTTTGTATATTTTAGAAAACATATTTGCAACTTTTAGGAAACTTAAACCCCTTCTGACTCGGACACTGAATGACATCTTCTAGCTTCGGAGTTTAAATATTGTAGGTTCTCTAAATTTGATACTCAAAAGGACAGAAGGACTCCAAAATTCGATAACAGCCTATATCAGAGATTTGTATACTGCATGCAAGTCCAGATTAATTAAGCAAATAATACAACGCCTTTGAACGTGTAACAAATAAGTTTGTATACGTTTATTAAGGGCGTATGTATACGTTTATTGTGATCAAAATCAATGTAATTTTCTATAATTTATGAATTACAAATAAATGAATATATTTCGATTCTTAATGTCATAAGTTTTATATGGAATGTTAAAATAACCAACAAACAAAAAAAAAAAAAAATGTAATTCTTCGAAAACAAAATGGATTGTGTCAAATGAATGGAAACTCTCTTTTTCCATGGGCGATAGTTTGTAGGTGGCAATTTTTTTTCTAAAATATATTTTGAAAGAAAAATTAAAATCTATTTAAATACGTAGGATTTCTTAAAATTATTAATTTTTTCGGAAATCATGAACAATTCTTCATTTCCTATTAAATAATTCGTCGAAAATAGGTCATAAAATCGTTATAATTTAATGAATCTAAAAAAGCCACATACTTTACTATAAAATATCATTAGGAAGCTGCAGCTAAAATTTCAAGTTGATCTGATTGTAATTGAAGGCGCTAGCTTATCGTCCGGTTTGAAAAATAGTTTTGAGAAAACGACTTTGAAGTTTAATGTTCTAAAATGTTAATTTTTTCCTATTTATTTTTTTCATACTTTTTGTCACAAAAATTAAAAAACGGCTTTTATTTTGAAATGTATTGAAGGGGACCAAAAAAAACTTAACAATTAAAAAGCGACCAATGGAAGCTCGCTCTTCAGAGCACTGGACTAATAAGCTGGAGGCCTGAGTTCAAATCCCGAGCAAGCGCTAAAGATTTTTTCTTCTAGTGTCTTCGTTCATGGGTTGAATTCGGCCCCCTGACCGTCCCTATGCCGACCCAGCCTTTAATTAATTTAATAATGGGTACCTTGGGTGCTAATGACTCTAGCAGTCGAAGCGGCCAAGGGGAAAATCAGGCTGCCGGAGCATAGTACTGACCATACTATCTCCCTAGTCTGCCGTATGGTCATGAATCAGATACCTCTATAGTATCTGCCCCTCAGGGCCCTTGTGGCCTGTTACGGGACTGATTTTTTTTCTTTTTTTTTAAGTTTAATGTATTTTTTAAATTTGTTTTTTCACAATTTTTTGTAATAAAGATAAAAAAAAATGGTTTTTAATTTTGAAATTTATCGGGACTTAAGTTGAAAAATCGTATTTTTTGCACGTTTAAAAACTCTTCCGGCACATAAACTCTCTTGGATATTATTTTTGATTAGTGAAGGAAGCATTTAAGCCTATAAAAAAGAAAATGATAAAAAAAAAGTTACAAGGTGGTATTAAGTGTAGATACTGAAACCCTCTTCTTTTTATTTATTTCATATTTTAAAAAAAAGTGTCTAGTGAAATCGTTGAGATTCTTCGGTATGTGTTGTCCTTTAGTGTATATAAAGTCAGGTTTAACTAATTACTATTTCTAATTACCGAGGTTCTGCCCTTAGTCTAATCACGTAGCTTTTTCCTGGATAACCAGGCTCAAATTAAAGGAAGGAACCTCCGCTTCTTGGAGTAAGATCCCTTCAATGGGATTCTCACTCTCGGAATAATTAATTTACACGGACTACAATTTTAAGGTACTTTTCTACAAATTGACTCAAATTCCTGAGAACGAAATTCGATCATTGATCCAGTTGTTTGATGGCAAATAGTTAAGGAATGGTCTAATATTAGACTTTTTTTTTTTTTTTTTGATTCTGTCATTGTCCATACAAGCCTTGAAGAGGCTAAGATGCAAGTACCCATTAATAAATTAATTAAAGGCTGGGTGGGCATAGGGACATTGAGGGACCTCGAATCCAACCTTCGAACTACTAACTTGACAAATATTAATATTACTTATTATAAACAATTTTGATTATTAATTTAAATATTTATTACGGTTCTAAATGTATTGAGGTTTAATTGATTTAATGATCGCTATAATTTAAAAAAATAGTCACAACATGGACTTCTAATATATTATCAATGAAGTTTAATAATTTATTAAACCCTACAAAACTAGGGTAGGTGTTATATAAACAGGTGTTAAGCGCCAAACATTTAAATGATAAATAATAATAATAATAAAATGATTTAAAATGTTAATGCATGAATATACACTCTACTTTTAAAATATCCATCACGCAGGAGCTGCATAACAAGGCGCTTTCTCAGAAGGTGTATAGTGTACACTGCGTGTCTAAATAATTAATTGGCTTAAAACAATCTATAAAAAATCAACATAAACGGTTTTGCTTTTTTATGTTAGTAATGAATATCTGACTCAATGTGCCACAGAATCCGGATAAGACGCCCACATTTAGTGTCCCGAGTGGTAGAATACCAAGTTTAGTTGAAATATAACAAAATTTACGGCGTGTATTAGCAAATTGAAGATTTCGGTCCGGATTAAACCCCACCTTCTAATAAGCCCATTTAGTTACTTTTTACAGCACTTTTTTCTATTTAGATGAACATACCGAATACCAAATTTCGTTGCTATACAAAGATTTAGCTGGTTAACGAACTCGTTCAGTCGTTTCCTAAAAGAATACAATGTGCCAAGTTTCGTATCCAAAAAAAAAAAATTGAGGTGTGTAGGATCGATAAAGATTTGAAGACGATTTTCAACAATGCCGACATGAATGAAACCTCAATAGCTACTTTCCTTCAGAAATAAATAAGTTCAATTTTAGCATAAATATGCTTTAGCGGTGACTAAACTGGAAAAAACGTCACAAAAAAGTGTCCGCTAGCGTTCGCGCATGCGTAGTGGCTATGTACGAAAAGGAAGACTGTGTGTGGCACAAAAAAATTGACCGCTGGCGTTCAAGCATGCGCAGTGGCCATGTACGAAAAAGAAAACTGTACGTGTAAAAAAAAAAAAAGTGTCCGCAGGCGTTCTCGCATGCGCAGTGGCATGTACGAAAAAGATGACTGTATGTTGTAGAGAACAGTACATAGTTTTATCGGATGGACCTATCGTTACAAAAAAAAGTCCGACTCACAGGAACTGCATCATCTTAGCGCGGTTCCTTTCTTATCCCTAGTCTAATTTGGAAAGATTAAAATATTTATTTATTGATAAGGCTTCGCAACTTTGGCGAATCGCCTTAAGATTAAAATAGAAGCAGTTATTATTTTGGTTCCACCAGTCTTGAAAGGTCTTGATTTACGATCTTACCTGGAATGGTCGGTCAACACTTGAAAGGGTCCCGCTAGTTACAAGGTCTTGGAATCTAGGAAATCTATATTTCTAACAATAAATCGTTTTGTTATTTTACTTACCTAGTTTTATTGTAAAATACATTATCCAACTATAAGCAATGAAAAAATAGGAATAAAAACAGACAAAAAACCGTTCGAATAAACGAAATCAATTACTTTAATGGTTTAAGCACTTATTTCTCCGATTGACATCGCCTAATTAAAACTTTCGTCAGAACATTTTTTGTAGACCATTTAGTAAGCTTTCGAATGGCAACCTTTCGCTTCCCAAGATTTTCAACCGTTTTCGAGATATTAATGAAAGTATACGAAGTTCCCAAAATTTTCATTATTTCTAGCAACAGAAAAGTGGTCTCATTTTTCCTATCCTGTTTTACAAACAAATACATTTTCCTAACATAATAAATTACAAAAATAAAAAGCAATAAAAAACCAAGGGATAGAGACAAAAATTACAAAAAGAACGACAAAAACCCGTTCATAAGAACAAAACAGACGTATTTGAAGTTTTAAGCACTTATTTCTCCGATTGACATAACCTAATCAAAAATAGTTTTAGAATAATTTTTGTAGAGAATTTAGTAAGCTTTCAAATAGTTTCTATCCTCTTACCACGATTTCCCAACCGTGTTCGAGATATTAATGAAAGTATACGAAGTTCCCAAAACTTTTCATGTCTGTTCATAAAATATTTTATTCTAACCCTTCCTTAACTCCAAACGTAACATAACTTTCAACACATTAGTTTTAATGAAAGTAGAACATGCAGATAATGTTTCAACTGAATCCCGTGATTCTAAGTACCCAAACCAAAAACGGTATTCAAAAACTATTTTTCCAATTTTCTCGAAAACGGTTAAAGCTATCGCCTTGAAAATGGTTTCATTCGTTTTCCTAGCCCAAGAAGCCTATAAAAAGAGTACTTACAAGCTAATGAACTCAAAAACGTAAGCGTTACGATTTTTTCTGCGCGAATTTTGCCCCAACCGCCATCTTCCAGTGGGCGGATTTTGCTGGTTAACGAACTTGACCTTTCAAATTGGACGACGAATTTTTGTACCAACTTTCATCAAAATCGGACCATCAGGGAAGCCAGAAATGAGCGAACAGACAAATATATATATATATATATATATATATATATATATATATAAATATATACATATATATATATATATATATATATATATATATATATATATATATATAAATATATACATATATATATATATATATATATATATATATATATATACAAATTTGAACCACCGTTATTTTCGGTCTCTAGGGGTTCTGAAACGCGAAATTTTCTTGTCGGCAAGTCCGGATTGTTTCATTGTATCAACCTTATAAGCGGGGTTCCTCCCTATGGGGGAGGGAGGAACCGCGCTAAAATGTCAGAAGAATGTGTCCGCTGGCGTTCGCGCTGTGGCCATGTACGGAAAAGAAGACTATATGGTATTGAGCACTTTGGTTGATCGGTGTTCCAAAAGAGTGTCCGCATGCGTTTGCGTTCGAAATTGCGCGGTGGCCATGTACGAAAAATAAGACTACATGTTATACAGTGCATTACATAGGTTTGTCTTAAGGACCTAATGCATATTTATGTTCCTGAATTTGAGCAGAAGGCTCTAAAGGAAATAATTTGTTTTAATGTTTAAAAGATTTATCTATAAAACAGTAGCGATTTCTTGAATAAATACTTCTCCTCTTTAAATAAAACATGCTTCAAATGACAAAACATATAATTACAGTCAATTACAGAATACTTTTTTTTACGTATTTTCCTTTTTATTCAGCATGTTTCTGACCCTTTCTAAGAATTGCTCCTCATTACTAAGGCTTTTGCTTTAAAAGTGGAGCGGAAAATTTGTTGATCTCGCCAACTTCTGCTCCCCTCATTTAAGGGAGAAAGAGAACGGGAAGCCTTGAACTGGGAAAAGAATGCCCTGAGGAAGTAATATATCAATTGATTCTCAGAAAGAATGAAATTATAGACTTTCCACTGGGACAAGAAAGGAAATCATTATAATCATTCAAAAGTGAAAATAAATGTAGCGGTTGAGAATTTCCACGCCAAACAGTATTGTCAAACGCTGGATTTTGGGGGGAAAACTTATAGATACTTGAACCATTCTGATTTCATCAATTTTGAAGAATTTTCTTGTTCTGAGTCGAAGGAGACCAATACCATTTCGATAGAGTAATTGTTCTTGAAAATAAATGGGCTTTATATTAGGAAAAACGGACGAGTAAGACGGTGAAATTTATAGGATAGCAATTCCAATACGTGTAAATTTAGGTAAAACTAAGCGTAGACCATTTAGCTATGTACAGATTTTTTTCCTACTCCAAAAAGGATTAGGATGTTTGTTTATGGGCAATAAACAGCGATATTATTATGCCCACTATTCACCTACTCCAAATAAACTAGGGATAATCGAGTTTTGGTACATTTTGAAAAAACAAAACAAAAAAAAACATATTTTCAAACCTACTTATATACCTGATTACTTTGTAAAACCAATTATTCAGGAATAATATCAGTGGTATAAAATATTGTTTTCCCGTCCCAAAATTCGTAGTTCATAATAATGGACGTTAAAATTAAAATAGATAAATATTGTTTTAATTTCAAAACGTGGTTTCAAGTCGCGGTTCTCATAATATTGGGGAAGGGGGTTAAGAATCTTTCAAAAATTCTATACAATCTACATTTTATGACAAAATACTTTCTAGCCTTCAGAAATGTTGACAGGACGAATCAATAATTAAACCATTTTCTTTTTTATTTCCTTTCTAAATGTACCGTCTCTTCCATTTATATTTCACATGAGTAGGAGAATAATAGTCCCTGATTTCAGCTAAACAAAAAAAAAAAAAAAAAGAATTAAACTTTGTGAACTATGTTAGCAATGTTAGATAGAATAGAAGTTATTACAATTCGAACATACAACGATATTAGAAAAGATAATAATAAACGTACAAAGAAATCAAGGCAGTTATTCATTATCTTCCATTAATTACAACTGAAAAAGAGCAATGAACCAGTCCTTGTAATTATTAACAAAGGACTTTATTTTCTACAAAAGCTTTTTCATTATTTCACAAAGCCAACGGTCCTACTCTAAGGGTAATTTAATGTACCTATCAAAAGGTCCAATTATTACTCTGCAACATTAATTTTGTATTCGTCTGACAATGACAATGAAAAAATGGGGTCACCCATCCACCAACTCCCACTTCTCTCAAGACAAAGAAGACGCTTATTAGTAGAAATAAGGCACTATTCGTTTAAGGGCTAATCCTACCGTGTGCGATCAAAAACAAAGTCAATTTATTATATTATAAATAACAAATAAAATCAACATTTTTCGATTCTTTATATCAAACGTTTTATATGGGATGTTGAAATATAAAAAAAAAAAAAATACGTTTCAATTTTTTGAAAAAAGTAATGTCGGCGCTGTGTCTGGCAAAAGGAAACCCTCTTTTCTCACGGGCGATAGTCTGCAGGCGGCAACGAAAAACTAAAAAAATTATTTCGAAAGAAGAAGGTTATATCTACGTAAAAGTACGTAGGATTTTTAAGAATTATTTTCGAAAATGGTGAACAATTATTCATTTTATATTACAAAATCGGTTATAAAATCGTTACCATTTTAGTGATTTTTTAGCACATAAAAAAAAATAATAAAAAAAAAATGTTACAAAGTAGTATTACCCCTTAACGAATACTTGTTCAAGAAATCGTCTCACGTTTGGGAGCAGATACATTTAACACTGTCAAGGTAGATAGAAAGTTAGCTCCATGTGCTATTTGTAAAGTAATAAAATTAAAAATGATATTTTCATTCAGAAACTGCTTATGAGGCACCAGGTAAGGCGAGATACGCGTCAAGTGAAATTAAACCTTCTGAAGCGCATTTTAAATTTCGTTTTATTAATTAATTCACCTATTTTTGATCGAAGTAAATGATAAAAAAAAATAAAGTAGGTATTTGTTTACCAAATTTTATCATAACACGTAAAAAAAATTTAACCACCGTTCTTTTCTCTATATGTGTGTTCTGAAACGTGGACCATTTTAATCGCAATTTTCGAATTGAATCGTCAGATTGAACTCGCAAGCGGGTTTCCTCCCCATCGAGGAAGGGAAGAAAGGCGCTAAAAAAAGGTCTGGAAATATGTCATGGAAAAAAGCGACCCCAATTCGTCTTCTTCTCTGGCAGTTCCCTGCCACTACAAACAAGAAATAAACATCTCTCCAACCCATCCCTTTGCTCAGCAAACTCTTAAACTCACTCTGATAAAAATTAATAAATAAAATTGACGTAGTTTAAATATAGCATCGATGATAAAATCTATCTAAATCAATTATGCAGACATTTATATAAATAAATAACTTCCGTTACGCAGGAGCTGTGTAAACTTCACATGTCCAAGTAAGAGCACCACTTCAATAAGTATAAAACGTTTTAATTTACCTAATCCTTTAGAGGTTATTTTTCGCGTTCATTAATTTCGTATGATAACCTAAAATCTAAGTCTAGCGCCTTAGATTTATAAGCGGGAGCTGGTGGGTTCGATCCCCACCGGCGGCAGGAATTTTCTCATCTCTGGGCTCGTTGAGAAAATTCCTCGTTGCACCCTGGATGTCGACGCTAATGGCCCAGATTTGTTGATGCGCCAAAAAAAACCCTGAAATGATGTTATATACTTACATTCATAAATACAGAAAAGAAACTTTTAGACATTGTAGAAAATAACTTTTAAATAGGACTTGTTAATTAATATTCCAGTAAAATATATATAATAAATTAAACGATAAAACTTAAAATGTCTTAAAACTGCTTAATCGAAATTTGTGTTAGACTAATCAATTTTATTATTGAAAATAATATATGAGGAGATATGAAAATCCCCAAATGTGCTGTATGGTCATGAATCAGATACCTCTATAGTATCTGCCCCTCAGGGCCCTCGTGGCCTGTTACGGGACTAATTTGATTTCATGGATAATACTAGCATTCAAAATATTTATACGTTATTGTATTTGAGTGAACTTCTTTTTATGGGCAAAGATGCTTTGAAATTTTAATATGGAAGAAACATTGCTACTTGGAACAGATATAATTTCAAAAGGACGTGACAATATAATAGAAACATTCTTTACAATTTTCACCCTTTTATCCTGTATATACTTAAGATTAACGATTTTAGTAATTATAAATTCCCTGTGGATTTCTTTTATATTACACCTTTAAGATGATTTCAAAAGGAATGATTGCATGAATAAAGGACAAAAGAATGTAATATAAAGAATATATTCTTTTAAAGAACTTCATAAAAAGAAAAGTGAGTTGAGGTTGCGATAGTTATTATTAATAAGTAATAAAAAGAGAGAAATTAATTAACCCGTTTATTAAAAAGGATCTTTCTTTAGTTTCTTTTATATTTAATTTTATTCAATCCACTCCATGGTGCAATTTATTAAATTGGACAGGAATTGCTTCTATAATTTGAAACTTTTTGGCAGAGGGATAGAAAATACACAGCTTTCATTAATTCGTAAAGTACCACAGGTTGGGATAATAATTCATATTATTTGAAGTGTTGGGAGATAGGTAAACCTAAATGCATATATGTAAATATGACATACGATTTTTTAATGTGGTAATATTTTGAATTAATCTAGTTTAAACAATTTGCAGAAAGAATTTAATAATTTTACAAAGGTTACAATTTTTTTATCTAAATATTTTGTTTTCTGGGTTGATTAGATCGTCCTAGACGATGCCCTGGTGAACTTCGCCTGACTAACTATTGATTATGACATGCAAATAGGGAACAGTCGACTTAGAAATGAGATATTTCAATTAAATCTAGCCAAAATTATTAAGCAAACTCCAATAATTACCTCGTTTTGATTTTGTTATTCCCATATTACGCATAATCTTATCGAACGCTGTTTTCGTTATTATATCAATCAACGTTGATCGCCCTGATAAAAGAGAAATGTTAATTAGATTTTTCTTTTTGGGCGCCCAAACTAAAAGAAGAAATTTAAACAATTGTGCAAATGTTTCCCATTTATTCAAAAATTAAAGTACATATATAAATTCTGGTTACATTTGGAAATAAGGAAGTAATTATTATATCAACAGATTGCACCATTTTCGGACTTAAATAATATATTTAGGTAATTGTTTTTCTTTTGGTTGCATTGACTAATGTTTTCACTAACTCCATTTACAAACATGGTAACACAGGGAAAGCCTAATACATTTTAGTTACTAAACAAAAGTTACTACTAGTTTTACTGAACAATAAACGTTTAGGTGTATATTTCGATATGACGAACAATGATGGGAAAAACTGTACTTAAAATGTAGAAGTTTTGTTTTAGTTCCAAATTGAAGTATTGCAAAATTAGGAGTTTTTATTCTGAGATTTTTATTGCATTTAAGATGAAGCAGTTGGACTTTTATCTTTATTTTCCTAATAGTACTGTTTGTTGATACCTAGTAATCCTCTCTGTCCAAGAACTTGAGAAATCACTGACATACTATTCCAAATTCTTTGCTAATCCGACTCCTCATGGTAGTTTCATTTTCGCTCACACAATCGTTCATTGCTCTCCATGTCGACACCGTTGTTACCAACGAAAATCAAATTCATATCTCAAAATGTTGTAAATAATACTGTCCGGTGTGTGTAAATTGTAAATGACGATAAATTGAAAAGTATTTTAAATCTAGTTTAAGGAGCTATTGTAAATGGCACTATTTACAAGCAAAAACTCCCGGCGCTGTACAATATACTAGAAGCTGAACTCCATGCAATATTTCTTGCCCTCACTAACACTTCTCCATCACAACACACAAACATTATCATCTGTACAGATTCTCTCAGTTCACTAAACATATTACAGAACTTATACAGTCAACATCCCAAAGCAATCCAAATCAAACAACACATCTACAATTTACAACTTTCAGGCATACATACAACAATATATTGGCTGCCAGGACATGAAGACCTAGGACTTAGTACGACTGCAGACGAACAAGCAAAATTGGCTACTCAAGACTTAACAATTCAACCACTAGACATTTTTTACCAAGACCTTACGAGACAGGCTAAACACCAAATCACAAACAAATGGCAAAATGACTGGACAAACCTATCTACCAACAACAAACTGCGACAAATAAAACGGAACATCGCGGAATGGCCTTCCAGTCACAGACAAAACAGAAGAGAAGAAGTAGTACTAACTAGACTCAGAATTGGACATACACGAATAACACACGAGTACTTAATGACTAAAAAAGAAAAGCCTACATGTAAAATCTGTAACACCGAACTAACCGTAAAACACATACTAACAGAATGCCGACAACGTCAAAATCTAGACTTACCGTATGACATGACCGAATTACTTACTGACAGCAGTCCACACATACCAGCAATCCTTACACACCTCAAAACTATTAATATGTATGGAAAAATTTAACACTTTCACCCCCCCCCCCTTTTTTTTTTTTTTTTTTTTTTTTTTTTTTTTTTTTTTTTTTTTTTTTTTTTTTTTATACCCCATCTCAATACTATATTCAAACAATTGCAATAAAAAACATAAGGAAGATATTACGCCACTTGGTAAACTGTAAAGAACGATAACATGTAATTAATGAATTAGTAACTATGTCTAATTGTGTAATCCGATTGATCAACCAGATGTATATAAATAATACCATTTGTTTATATATATATATATATATATATATATATATATATATATATATATATATATACGTATTGTTTGTTTTTAAATGTATATATGTGTACCATTTGTCTTTAGATGTTTAGATGTGTATATATTGTCATTTGTATATACTATTCGTTTTTAGATGTGAATATATTGTCATTTCTACATATAATTTGTTTATAGATGTATAATGTATGTGTATATATATTTGGATGTATACCATTTGTTTTTAGATGTATATATGCAATAACTGTTTGGAGCGAAACGCCTTAGATGCGCATGGATGCTCATAAATAAATAAATAACAAAAAAATCTAGTTTACTCAAAGTTACAGAAACACATTTTATCCACGCTTCAGCCTCCATGAAAATAAGGGTATTCCAATTCGAAAATATATAAGTGTATAAATATTTGCACCTACTTATCGATATTTATGAAGAAAAGCACATAGATTTCTAAACACATCTTGCCTCATTCCGAGCAACTAACGATTTAAGTCTGGAATTGGAACTTTAAAGGGAGTCTAGCTATAATTGACAAACTTTTTTCAAGATAACCAAGAAATGAATGTAGCTCTGTCCAACTATTATTCGAGTGCAATACATTGGCAGTACATTGGTTCGAACGTTTTTATATAAATACACATATAGGTACATTTGAAACCAGTATACATTTTTGTATTTTGTTTTGTTGGTGTATTTTCGGTTCATGAACCGGAACCAGCGATGATTTTTTTTCCCCGTAATTTACAATAATGGCCTAATGTTCATTAAGTGTATCTATAAAAATAGATCCCAGTTGACCAGGAAAAGTACTTTCAGAGTGGAATTTTAAACACTTGTGAGATACGCTATACCCATGATATGATGTTGGCAATCGTATTCAAATATGTTCCATGCCAATTTTTATTACAAAATCTGATTGAAATTTTCCCAATAGTGCTGTATAATACACACTATAGCATGCACTGACATTTTCTTACTTTTTGAATATTTAACTTTAGAAAATATACCTATGATTTCAATGCATTTTCTCTTCTCTAATTGTCAGTGCATTAGGCGTATATTATGTCATACCTGTAGGTAGAGTCTGGCATCGGTGAGAGTATTATGGGCGAGCGCTTTCGACATAAGCACATCTTTCCCAAGCCGGTGCTAACTTAGTACTTTGTAGTATATTATTTCTTTTAATTGAACAAACACATTATGTTGACTGCATAATGTTAAATATATCTGCAGTCATACGGTGTTACGCAAATCGTAGTTTGGCAATTTTCAAAAGGCCTACAGATGAAAGAATTAAACCTGCTGAATTAAAAACGCTGTCCAATCTACGACGATGGGCCCATTTTAAATTTTTTTTTAACGAATCTTTATTACTCAAGTCAATAGGTAACTTAACCAGGAACATTATGTCATCAGGTTAGGTAATTTTTATGAAGTTAAAGATTTAAAGAATATTTGAAGTTAGTGAACAAATATTGAGTACAAGAGAAAGATGAATTCATTTATTTGATGAAATGTAAAAATAACTAAGACAATATAAAATTGATGAAGTTGAATGATATAAGCTTATGATGGAAATTGAATATTATTTTTCAACTTGCCCTGTAATACTGGTTTGGCCTAGATAAGAAGCTATGCCTGTCTATTTTTATTGAGTTATTATCTAAGATGAAAAGGAATATAAAACATCAACATAAAATGAAGTTGCATTACGTTCCGAGTTTTTACGGCCAGCTTCTTATATGTTCCTTTCTGAAAGGCCTTGAAATTTCAAAGTCATACCCGCCCTTATTCCAGGCACGTAGGGTTTTATGATTCCAGTAAAATAAACTTTATTGCACCAGCTACAGATTAATCTCCTCAAACATGCAAAACCTTGAATAAATATAAACGACCTTTTAATAAAAATGGAATATATGGTTTTGTGTGAAATGCCGTAAGCCGAAGTAACATATACCCTCTGTAGTAACAATTTTTACGTTGCTTACTTTTTAAATAAAAGTCTTAGGAGCCGTGAATAATGCGTGTTTAGGATCTACTTCCACTTAGGGTAGTAGATTTTCTTTCGAAAAAAAAATACAAGGCATCAACCCTAACCTGGCTAAAAAAGAACAATAATCTATAGTTACAGGTAAATACCACAAAAAATAATTTTCAAATAAACACACGAGGTAGGTTTCCTTATGTATATTGTGATTTGAAGCTTAGAATAAAATCGAATTCATATATTTCATTCAATAGAGCGAAACAATTGCTTTGAAAACGTTAAGCGCATTTTAAATAGAATAACATTTCAAATGATCTTTTAAGAAAATGTTACAAAAGTCTAGGGAATTATGAAAATAGGTGGAAGGTCAAAAAATAAAAATTTCACTAAATAGTTTATTTCTAAAATCTTTATTTTTCCTTTCGTGTATTGCACCGTATTGTTGCCTCTTCGGGGAAATTTGTTTTAAATAGAGCATTAGCCTCAACTGGAGAAGGAGAACCATCTGTAAACTGGTCATTAACCGAACGAATCCAATATGGTCGATAAACGGTATGTCATATTTAAAATTAATTTCAATTTCCATATGACAAGTTTTAGATCGTTCAAACTTTACTATAAGTACCGCCGAGGCGAGTAATGTACTAAGATATTAACTATAGTCATAAAACCATTTATTTTTTTAAACAATTACCCCTTTGCTTATTTTTCGTAAATACATAAATAAAAATATTAAGATGCTGTATTTTTTTTTATTTACCACTTTCTTTCTATTTGGTGTGGATGTTTTCCTTAATCTTTCTTCCAATTCTATTTCTTTCTTTTCCTATTTTTCTAATATTTTCAAAATCGAAATTATTTTATTTATTTTCTCCTTTATCAATACTTTGAGCATGCTGTTTAATTAGTTTCCAAAGTAGCTGATTCTCTTATGTATAATCTATCGCTTCCATAACAGTCTACTTCGCTAAATTTAAGCAGAGGGTCAGTTAATTATAATCGACTAATTTTAATTATTAATTAAAAAAGTCGAAAATTATTATTGATAAAACATTTATTTTTTTTGTAACACGCCCTCTACTTCGAACGTATCTTAGTTTAGAAGAAAAGCAAGCGTTAAAAAATGTTGACCTCCGTTTTTTGGAGTACCTACGTCAAACTTTCTAGTAGTTTCCACTTTTCTCAAAGATTGCTGAAGATAAAAACCTCTGCTCATCTAGGCCGTGAGCGCTTGGCAATCTATAACTCCCCCCCCCCCTTACTAAACATCCATGGAGGTGACTGAATTTCTTTAGCGAGTCTATAGATGAAAAATTCAACTTGCTACAGGCAGATTTCGAATCCCATCTGGACAAGTAGGAGACTCAATTCAGCGGACCACGGTATTGTAGTGACATAATGTTTGTTAATGATGGTTATTTTTTATTATTGATCGGGTTTAATTTTCGTTATGTACTAAGCAGGATCCGTGAAAAAAGTTATTTTATGAGTGCAACCTCAATTCCTTTGGAGAGTGTAAAAAATAATAACAATAACAACTTGGCCAACGGCCATAGCCACGTTGAATGCACCCGTTCACCGAAGTTAAGCAACGTCGGGCGTGGCCAGTACCTGAATGGGTGACCGACCACGTGCTGTTCGCATTATAGAAAAGGGGGGCAACCTGTAGACAGTAGAAAAAAAAAATGTTTTGTGCTAATGACCCCGAAATTCGAACCATACACACAAAAAAAAAATAACAACTTTTAAAGCCAACGGCCATAGCCACGTTGAGTGCACCGGTTCCCGTAGATCACCGAAGTTAAGCAACGTCGGGCGTGGTCAGTACCTGAATGGGTGACCGACCACGTGCTGTTGGCATTAGAAAAGGGTGGCAACCTGTAGATAGCCCGGCGCTAATGGCCAAGATGTAGATGCGCCGTTAAAAAAAAAAAAAAAAAAAAAAAAAAAAAAAAAAACGTTTCTTGAAATGGCTCAATAATTACTCATCAGATCGCACGTGGAAAGATGTTGATTCGAATCGAGCAAATATTGATTCATTGCATAGTTTGAATATTAAATCAAGCCATATCTCCAATTGAGCCCAAGCCATTATTATCCGAAAGCTCGAAACAATTTTTTTGCTAGATTTCTCAACTTCGGTAAAAAAAAAAATTAGAATATTTTTCTTCGAGAATACTAAAATTTGCGTGATCTAATAAAGCCATTGCACCCCTATAGTCGTATTTATCGTAATCATACTTGCTCTAAAGGATTTGCATAAAATTCAGCTCTTCTTTAAGGCATGGTACGCCCCCCCGCACTCTTCAAGTCTGTATATAAATTGGCTAATAATGCCGCTTCTTAAACTTTTACCCCAAAGGACGATCATCGACTTTCAATAAGTTTTCGGTGTGACATGCAAAAGCATTTGCTTGGATCATAAACGTTTTTTTTTCTTCTATATATTAGCAATAAAAAACACTACAAAGACCGTGAATTTTTTTAATATTACTATTGTATTACGCCTTTTCACTTTTCAGTTTTTTTTTGTTTTTTTTTCGGGTATAAAGTAACGTTTAACAAATTCTCCTTAGAGGATTGGTTTCAAATTGGAGAAGTGTTTTACTGAGTCGTCAGAATGATTTTGTTCTTAAAAAAAAGTCTTTTTTTTTTTTTTTTTTTTTTTTTTTTTTTTTTTTTTTTTTTTTACGGCTCATCTACATCTAGGTCATTAGCGCCGACATCCATGGTTTAGCGAGGAATTTTACCAGCGAGCCGTGGGATGATAAAATTCCTGCCGGAGGTTGGGAATCGAACCCACCATCTCCCGCTTATGAATCCAAGGCGCTAGCCATTAGACCACGGGAGACCCCGGTTCCTGTTCATATCCCTATTCTCATTTGAAAAGCATAGAATAGAAACAGATAATATTTTCCTCAGCCTTTCTTAAAAGGGTTTTATGGCTATACCTGGGTTCGGGTCCACAAGACCTTAGAAACCTCTTCTACCGATACTTCATTTCATACGTTTCAATGAATTGGAAAATATCAAACATTTTCACATATTCCTGTGTTCTTTTACTATAGTAATAATTCTACAGATAAAATCAATTAAAAAATAAAAAAAAAAAACCAACAGCATAAAGGCAATTGAAAATATTCAAAAGACGTCATCGAATCTTTTTCTCTTGGCAAACTATATTTCTAACAATGAATTGTTTTTCTTATTTTGCCTAATCTGTTTTATTGTAAAATACATTATCCAACTATAAGCAATTAAAAAATAACAAGGAATAAAAACAGACAAAAAGAACAGTTCGAATAAGCAAAATCAATTACTTTAATGTTTTAAGCACTTATTTCTCCGATTGACATCGCCTAATCAAAACTTTCATCAGAATCTTTTTTGTAGAGCATTTCGTAAGCTTTCTAATGGTATTCTTTCGTTTTCCAAGATTCTCAACCTTTTTCGAGATATTAAGGAAAATATAAAAAGTTACCAAAACTTTTTATGTCTGTTAATAAAATATTTTATTCTAACCCTTCCTTAACTCCAAACGTAACCAAAAGTTTAACATGTTAGTTTTGGGGAAATTCAAACATGTAAAAAATGTTTCAACTGAATCCCATGATTCTAAGTAACCAAACCAAAAACTTGATTTAACAACTTTTTTCCCGATTTTCTCAGAAACGTTTATAGCTATCGCCTTAAAAATGGTTTCTAGCCCAAGAAGCGTATAAAACGAGTAATTACAAGCTTATGAACTCAAAAACGTAAGCGTCACGATTTTTTTTTGCGCGAATTTCGCCCCAAACGCCATCTTCCAGTGGGCGGATTTTGCTGGTTAACGAACTTGACCTTTCAAATCGGGCGACAGATTTTTGTACCAAATTTCATCAAAATCGGACCATTAGGGAGGCCAGAAATCCGCGAACAGACAAATATATATATATATATATATACAAATTTTAACCACCGTTATTTTCGGTCTCTAGGGGTTCTGAAACGCGAAATTTTCTAGTCGGCACTTCCGGATTGTTTCATTGTATCAACCATATAAGCGGGGTTCCTCTCTATCGGGGAGGGAGGAACCGCGCTAAAAACGTATACAAATAATACCATCACTAAGCATATTTCTCAGTACGTTTTAAGCCGTATGCCTAAAGAAGCGTCTTCATATAACAATTTTTCTTAAAATCACACCTTAAGTAAAAATTAAACGCCGATACTGGTAAGCTAATAAAATTCGCACAATTAATTTTATCATTAATTTCAGAATTTCATTAGTTCGTTTTTAATTTACAGAATGACTACATTTGTTTTACTTAGTTTTAAAATACTCGCAATTTTTTGTTAATTAGTATTAGCAACGCAATGTTGTTGGGCAACTAAATTTTGATCTTTTTTTTTTTTTGGTAAATACAGTATTTTTCTCCTCTCCAACTTCATTAAAGAACATAATCTCCTTATAACACCATTCCTAATGCTAAGCACCGAATGAAGTACAATAATAGGATAAGGGATAATGTTTAGCAGGCATTCGATATATGTAAATAATAATGTATCTACGGAATAGATATCTATATATTGTTTACCACTTTCCACATAATTCAATCAAATTATTTTCCAATCAACCTTGTAGCTGTTATAAGGTTTCTTCAGTGGTCTTGTCATGTTGCTCGGAATTCAATCACAGTTTTGTGTTAGTTCATGAACTTCCATCGCACGAGCAGAGGGTAGAACTCATTATTCAAGGGAATGAGAAAGTTTTATGTTTTAGAAAGTTGTTTACATACCGAAATAAGTTCAGTTAACAAAGTTATATTTTCATAATTTACAGAAAGTTCGCCTGTAGGCTCCAAGGAATTGGTTTTGGGCATAACAAAAGCAGGATATTCGTATGAATGGGCGCGTGTTTTATAAATATATCCGTACATTTTATACATACACAGACACACAAACACACACACACACACACACACACATATATATATATATATATATACATACAAATGCATGTATTACTATACTACAGATAAACCTGTTCTAATTAACACTAGCTCGCATACACTGGGCTTCGAGTTTGAATCTGGAATACGGGGAGTTGCACTCTCAAGAGATAATTTTTCTACATGCCTGCCACCCTTTTATAATGACAACGGCTCGTGGTTTTCCCAGACGACCATTCATACAGGTGCAGGCCTCGCCCGACGTTGCTTAAATTCAGTGATTAACGGCAACGTCAAGAGGGATTTATAATTTTCTTTTACATTTTCACTTTTCATTATTTCTACCCGTCATTTTTGGCCTAAATGTGTTAATTAAGGATTGAATATAATTAGGTACCCTATCCTGATTTCTCTTATCATGGAAATTAGATAGTGGTTTCTGTGAATATGGCACGAAATTACTCAAGATTAAGTAACTCTTAAGTGTCTCTGATCCATTTCGATGGAGATTTAATTTTGAAACCGCTCCGCTGCTACAAAAATAACACAGACCTTGAAGGATGGTTTTGGTAAATTCTATGACGATACCACTACTTCCATGGACGCTGAACCCATAAATGAGTTCCATTTCTTCTGTTTTTAAATTTTAATTAATTGTTTCCTTTTCAGATGTGCCGAAATTTGCAGAGCCTATTGCAAATGTGACGACACCTGTTGGGCGCGAGGCCACGCTTGTGTGTGTCGTCGACGATTTGTCATCTTACAAGGTAAGCAGTTCGATTCTATTCAAAGTAAAGCAACTATTATCCGCATTTTTAAAGAAATTTTTAATCGAGTGAGTTCGGGTAGCACGTAATATTTGTAAACAATTTAGACTTTTAAAGGGCTTATGTATTACGTAATGTCAGAGAATATTAATTGACGCAAGGTTTGAAAGGAATAAGGCACAGAAATACAAGACAACGTGCCTTTAGGGTGCGTTTACATCTGTTTCTTCTCGATAGAAATATATCTCAGGTGTCAGATAAATAATTACCAGAATTATTATATCCGACACCAGAGATATTCAGGTGAGAAGTGTAATTTGTAAACGCACCCTTATTGCTCGTGATGGAAATATATATCTCAGACGTCAATTGTTTGCAGTTTTCATTAGTTATAATTTCTGTGTGACATAAATATCCTGAAATAAATATCAGATGTAAACGCACCCTTACACAATAGTGCCTTACACTGTAGTTTTAACAGTGAACACTCTACGTTGGATTAACCACCGTCGAAAGCTCCGTGATTTTGTGTGTCATCCTTGAGTGGGTGCAGGAGGTTGTTTTATTGATTTCTTTATAGGACTAAGTATTTGATAGTTTTCATTTTGCTAGATGCATGCATCTAGCAAAATGAAAACTATCAAATACTAAAATGAAATAAAAAATAAACAGTGGTTGCAACCACTGTTTATTTTTTATTTCATTTTATTTATCAGTATTTTTTAATATTACTTACGCAGACTCCCTATAATTGTAATTTTTACTTGTGAAATACAGGAAATTCATTCATTCATTAACAACAAAGAAGAAAGTTGGAGTTTGGGCATGATATTTAATAAAACTATTTTTCTTTTCGATTAATATTGATTTTCGGATAATCGAGACTTAAAACAGCGTCGATGTGTTGTCCTTGAGCCGGTATTTTACTTAATATAACTCCAGCATAACGTACGTATATTTTAAAAATACAATTTAAACTAAAAAAGTGAGTCCTTATTACCAATGTTTCGGGATGAATTCCAAGGCGTATGCCGCTGGAGTTAAGGATTTTTTAGCAACCTTATTTTAAAAAAAAACGTCCCGAATCTCTATTACAAACTACAAACAATTCTTGTTCTCGTTTTAAGTATTCCGTTTGATAAAAAATCATTTTACTGCTATAAGCAAATACAAAAAAAATTAGCAATAACAAGATAAAGAACTGATCCGATCCGATAGACTGTTAAAATCGATGTAATTCCAGAAAGGCAACAACTTACAAATGTATTATTTCTTGCTTTCTTCATAGATCTGAAAAAGGCTTCAAATTCAGGCCGAAATTTGAACATTTTCAATGAATAATAAAAACCTTAAATTCAAAAAGCAATACAATTTCGAAAATAGGGCATTACTATTATGGTGTCCTGAAGCCCTTATAATGAAATACCCCATAGCAGGACTACGGGCGACAGTGAGACCTTGTCGCAGAAAGACGACAAGGGCTGCAGAAAGATCAGCCTGACATTAAAAAAAAAAATTAAATTTAAAATTAAACATTAGACATTAAAATTATTGTTAATTATATTACAAGCACTTATTTATTTCCGATTATTCTTCAAGATTAGCTCTTTCGCGTTTCATATTGCACGCAACTTGAACCGCATGGGGCTGCAGAAAATTTTTGCGTTTTTCAAACTCCGTTGCGGAAAGATTAAAAAGGTTCTGCTTTGAGGATGAAATAAATAAAAAATATTATTTAAAGATACCATTTCCCTTCAGAAAAATAAATTCATTAAATTATAATTAACGAAAGAACATCAACTTTTATCTTCACTGTCAACTCATAAATTTTATTTTTCGTCTGATTTTTTCTTCTCTTTCTTTATAAATTCACATCGAATCAAGAGTACTAACTTTCTAAAATTCCATTAATTATTTCGGAATTTCGGAAGTAATAATAAATATAATTGTCCGTTTCTTTTAAGATTTTCATTAAATGATTCGATTTTATGATACCGCAGTTTCCTCGTAGACCTTGAAACCTCCCTTTTTCTACTTCGCTGGTTCTTCCAATTGCCTGCCTTTAGGCTGGGAATTTGATTACATGAAATGCATTTTTCCTCTTTTACGTATTTATTGTGAACAACTCTCCCCTGAAAAAGATAAAATTAAGCTCTAACGTTATTATTAAATCAATTTATTCTTTTCTAGACCTCTAAAATAATTTGTTGGATCTTTCTCGAAATTTTAATTTTTGTCAATGAAGCGCAAAAGAATAAATTCAATAGTTAGGAACTTAACTTTAAATTGTAAAAGAAATAGGATATAGCATTGTAATGAAGTTTATACATAATGTATTTTAGTTTATATACAACGTGTTTTAGTTTTGTCGTTTCAAAATTATAGGGATTACATTAGCCAATCTTAACTTAAGGGTAAAAGCATTATGATTTCGTTATTAATTGAAGGTTAATTAATACAGCTCTGGTAATTAGGAATAATTCATTCTCTTAATAATCCCCGTAATTAAATTCCCTCATAATAATCTCCAACTCGCTTCATATATATTTAAATATGTACATAAATACAAAACATTTCTCAACTTCAGTTCCCCGAAAACTCATCTCATCGTGTGGGCGATTGGTATGTTAAGCAGAGATGTGTTAATTCATTTCAAAGTATAATAATGAATTTCCTCAAGGGAACTGTGGCGCGAAATTATTGCATATTTAAAACTTATAAATCCTGTATGATCTAAGACAGATAAGGCAAATCTCGTCACAAGCCACATGCTAGAGCAGGTGTGGGGATGAAGGGTTGAAAAAGAGATGGCTCTTCTCCGATGAGTCCGAGTCCACACCTGTTCCTGAGATCTCGGCCCAGGTGTCTTTCAGAGGTAGATCAGCCCCAAATATTCTCTAAGCCACCAAAACGATGATAATTGATAACTCTAACTAGCTGTCTCTCTTTCACTCAACCGTTTCTCTCATCTTAGCGATGGTTTATGATATTTATGTAAGTAACAAGTAACCTTAGTGCAAATCATAGTTTTAAAAGAAAATTCCCCTTACAGTAATATTTAAATGGGCTAAATAAAATAAAGCACACTATACAGGAATGGTCAACCAGTAACAGACCGAATTGACGGAAAAAGTTATATAATGCTGTCTGAGGATTGACCCACTCGTACATTATGTCAAGACAGGAAAGACCAACTTGTACCTACTGGAGAACAGAATTCTCGATAAAACATATTCTAACAGACTGTACTCTCAGGAAAAATCTTAAATTACCGTACAATCTGACAGAATTACTTTCTTATGGCAGCAAGACATTGAAGAACTGATGAAATACCTATAAGACACAAATTTACACAATAATATTTAAAAAAAAAAAACAAAAGATAACCAAAGCCACTTTGTGACGTTGACTATATTATTATCTTATTTATTGAAAACTAATCACTAATATTAAATATGTTGAATCACCAAAATGGTTTAAAAATAAAATAAAATGGGCTGAGTTCCGATTAATAATTGTATCGTGATATATTGTGGTTATTGTATTGTTTAATGCCTAAATCCTATTGAATTAAATTAATAAAAATAATGGTGAATATTAACTGTCATTTTAGCACTTTCCTTCGAAGGAAAGTAGCTATTGCGGTTGCACTCATGACGGAATTTTTGAAAAATTTCTTCAAATCTTTATCGATCCCACCTAGTAGACACCGAAAATGATCCCCGTTAAAATTTATATATATATGCTTTTTGTTATCTTTCAACGAAACTCGGTATTCGTTATGCTGATCTAAAGAGAGAAATACGTTGCAAAAATAAACTAAATCGCTTCATTAGGAGTGGGGGGGGGGGTTACTCCGGACCCACATTACCAATTTGCCACTTCCAGCCGTAATTTTTGTTACATTTCAACGAAACTCGGTATTCGTGGTTGTAATTAACAGAGAAAAATGGGTTGTAAAAATAAACTAAATTGGGTTATTTGGGGGGGGGGGTTTACTCCGGACCTAAAGTACTAATATACTCATACCGGTCGTAATTTCTGCTGTATTGTAACGAAACGCGGTATAATTCGTGGGTAACTCATGAAAAAGTAGTGGTGTAAAAATGAGCTAAATCGGTCTATCGGAAAGGGGGGTTTACTTTGTAATATATTTCAAGAGAATAACCCACTAGACGTAGGTTCGCAAGGCCGCCGCAAGGAGCGCTTTCTACCACTACAGGGACTGTATCCTGTTCCTGCGTCAGATCAAAGGACGGAAAATGAAGTTTTTGTGTATTGTAATATTTATTTAATAGTAGTACAAAAAGACAGACTATAGACATTAACATACTGACAACATCAGACGTATGTACATCATTACAGGCACAGGTCCTCCAAGAATGGGAATTAGACTGGCAGAGATCAGACTCGAAATTAAGAGAAATTAAAAATATTACGAAAGCCTGGACGAATGAACACCGCATCAGGCGTGAAGAAGTGATTTTGACTAGGCTTCGTATTGGACACTGCCATCTAACCCATTCTTATTTAATGGAAAACAAGCAGAGGCCAACCTGTGCAAGTTGTAATGAGACTTTGACTGTTAGACACATACTGACAGACTGTAGACTGCGTAGTGACTTAGACATTCCTCACGACCTTCGCGACTTACTGACTGAAGGTAGTCCATACATCCACAAAATACTTGAACATTTTAAAACTTTAAACATATATAACAAAATATAAATAGTATTTACCAGAACTTACTTTTTCTAACCACCCCTTTTATTATAATTATTATATATATATATATATATATATATATATATATATATATATATATATATATATATATATATAATATTTATTTATTTTTTATTTGTTTTTTGTTTTGTTTTTATTTATTTAGTTTTCAGATACAAACAAACTATGCAATAATTTCTATTACCTGTTCAATTTATTTATTTTTTCTTCTTATTTTTATTTATGTTTGAATATACATTTATGTCTATGTAGACATCAATGAATTATATACATATAACAGGAAATCACTAAAATAGTTTGTTTATCTAATACCTAATGTTGTGGTACTGTTTTGTTTAGTTTTTGTTCTTCTTTTTTTTTTTTTGACTGGACAAGGAACGTGTTACCAACTTTATCATGAGCTCATCGCTATCATTACGAAGCTCATCATAAAATAAAATAAAAATAATAGTAGTACAAAATTAATAATTGAACAGTTCTCATAAGAAATGTAACTGAGCAGAGCTATTCACATTTTTATTTTATTTATATAGGTTATTTACAGCAAATTATTCAGTAATGTAGTCTACACTACAAAAATTCTGAGGAAAGTGCTTGGTTATGCAGCTCCTGCATGACGGACTTTTTAAAGTAATGTCCGAGTATAATAATTAATCTTCGGAATAACTACTCACACTGTTAAGGAAAACTTGATCTTCTTCCCTATAACACGACACACAACTACATCTTTTGTCGTAAGAAGTTTCTCTTATATAAATTTCTTCCTCCAATGTGCCTAAATGACAGAATAACGAGCATCCCTAAGACACAATGTAACACATTTAAGTGTTAATTGCTTTATAAAGCAGAGCTCGACTATTGATTAAAAAATAACAGCGAAAAGTTCTCCTAAGAAAATCCTCCCCTGTAAAATATGAATATTTCCTGATCAAAATGAATGTGTGTATGTGGGAAAAGCTTCTTTAAGCAGGCAATTTGAAGGCAGACCGTTTAGGGGAGCGGGGGGTCATTTATGGACGATGGAGTGTCGGTAGGGGCATTCTCTCTCTCCGAAGAAAAAGGCACTGCTTTCAGTAAGGAAGTGGTCGGGCCTTAAAGTGTCTCAAAGCACAGGACATTTCCATAATATCAACGGCACCTTCTACCACGACACTCCAGAAGGGCATAACAGTAAATACCAATACAAGTATCGTGCTGACCGTCTCTATTCCTATAGAAGAAAAGCCGTTGAACATTTGTTTGACAAATACCATTTTTAAAAGCGGTTTTAGCGCCCTTCCTCTCTTCCTGCTTTGGGAGGAAACCCGCTTATGAGGTTCATCTTATGACGGACGCAACCTGGTAGTGCCGATTAGAACATTTTTCATATACTACATTGGTGGGTAGCTTGACCCACCACATTATACACTACATTATACAAATTGGTCACACTTTTAATTTTGACACAATAATTTTGTTAAAAAATAAAATAAAATATACACATAAATAAAAAAAGGGAAAAGACATTTAATAAAATAACTGAAATCGAATACCTAGATAAATATGTTTAAATTTAATAAACACGACAAAGACTTTGGGAAATCGACATTTCCCCTAAAACTATCGATTTCAAACAGTTGATACGTACACAGTCGACATGATTGATCATATCAGTCTAAACGTGGCTCTACCTGCGGATGGTTCTTGGAGGTTGCTCCTGGAGAGGCGAAACGTATAGAGCAGAATAAAGGAGTAGTGTAGAAAGTGAGTGTTTTTCTTTGCATTTGACTTTCTGCCACATATAAATATATTAGAACATTATACGTTTCAGAATTAAAAAAAAAAAAAAAAAAAGTCCCTTACGAGGGGCGATAATATAGAGGTGTCTGATTCATTACCATATGGCACACTAGGGAGATAGAGTGGTCAGAGTACTATGCTCCGACCGCCTTATTTTCCCCTTGCTGCTCGACTGCTAGCGTCATTTGCAGCAAGGCACCCATTAAAAATTATTAATGCCTGGGTTGGCCCAGGAACGGTCAGGGAGGCCGACCCCGCCTTTAATTAATTTATTAATGGGTACATGCAAAGGGGAAAATCAGCCGGCCGGAGCATATTACTGACCACATTATCTTCCTAGTGTGCTGTATGATCAGGAATCAGATACCTCAACAATTAGTGCCCCTCTAGGCCCAGGTGGCATGTTTCGGGACTGATTGAATGAATAATTAATAATATACTTTGTTTTCAATAAAATTGTTGATTCCTGTCAAGGTAGTATAATAGTAAAAGAAACAACATTATAGTAAAAGACCAATTTTACTTTTACCTCTTGATTTATGAACTAAAGTGCTTCAATGATTCAATCTGTCTACTATATTTAAAAACATTGACATACTGCAAATGATTTTTGAATTCTAAGATACAATATATGGCTAAAAAATCTTAAACAAATAAATTAAAAAATCTTATCGTTGTTCTATTTCTGATAACAAAGGAAACCAATTCAAAAAGTACGATAAGTATATTATTGTCATAAGAAATCAGTTTCAATAAGTTTAGTATCACATCTCGCGTTAAATTAAAGCTTTCAGAAAAGTAATTAGTTTTTCGTTGGTCCTTGTTGCCGGCTGGATCGACAAAAGCCCCAGACTGCTAAAATGGCTGTGTCGTGGTGAGCTTTTGTTTGAGTTTACTCAACAAACTGAGACAGTGTTCTCTTGGATATCGGTCTCGCTTGCTGTTCCAGTAGCTCAAACAGCGTCGCCGTCCAGAGCCATTCTAGTGGTAAACCAAACCACTTTCACAGCCATCAATTTGGTCCCTCTACTAAGCCCATATTCAGGATATTCCACCTACCAAATATTTTCTCGGGAACATACTTTGCTCAGAAGCTACAAATTGTTGGGAGGCCTGATATGTTGCCAATGTAACATTAGAAGCAATCCTGCATTTACTTTAAGTAAAACTAATATTTGCTTATCAGTCTTACCAACATCAGCTAAAGTAAGAAAAAATAAAATCACATTAGTTGCTTCTTGTGCTCATATCTCTAAGGATCTATCAAATTTTAGAGATTACTAAAAGGCACATACTAAACATTTGAAGCTCTAACAATCCGGAGCACTTAAATAATGTATTTATTGGCGAAAATGAAACTTCAAACAGATTAGCAAGATAACAAATACAAACCAACCCAAAAACTGAAATATGTTGGTGTACAATTTGTACGCCCAGCCATAATACAATTATGTCTCATTGCCTCTCGTTGTACACCAATAAAAACGTGCTGCTTGGGATGCTTAAACTAAACCCATTTCTCTGGACACCAATAAAAAAGGTTTCCTCAATATATTTGTTATATACAGCTTAAGCAGCAATCTTAAAAATGAAGTCCTAAACTTTTAACGCTCTCCAGATTTTAAAGTTCTTGGAGGTAGCAGAAAGAAGCAACCTCCATGGTAAGTCTCTGAAGTCCTGGCAATGACGTCACAGGGTTATTGTGAGGTGAGACAGTTTACACCATACAACAACAATCAGATTTTTGTAAAAATATATATTTATAAAGTTTCGGCAAATTCTTTGGCTGTCCTCTTCAGCAATGAATACCTAGGGGAAGGAGAAAAACCATAGCTTGCAGCAGTGGCCATGGTGAAAATATAGAGCTCTATTCTTTTTCTCCATATTTTGATATGGATAGCAAATTTTGAGTTAATCCAATACTCTTATATGACTCAGTTTCCTTAATTTTACAGCACTAACTGACTTATTAACTAAAAATGATAATTATTGATTTTCTTTGAGGGAATACAAAAATCACGGCTGCTAGGCCACTTGAATAATTTAATCTGGAGGGAGTACAATTTAGACAAATTATTTAATTAGGTAAATAGGTATTTGATAGAATCAATGAAGGCTAGAAAAATATTTTGAAGAGGTTTTCTTGGTCCCACTATGTCATGAGAATGTTCAAAATAATTTGTCTTCAACTTTGGGTAATGTTAATATTGAATTTCGTAATGTAAATTGTAATAACGTTTTTTTTTTTCAAAATTGTTGTTATTATAGTTTTTCAATCCAAAACTTTTTGAAAAAATTAACTTGCTAGGCAAGGATTTGAAGCCATTGACTCTGTTATACACGTTTGGGTTAAAAACTATGACTTACCTTACAATATAACTGAATTACTCCGCGATGGAAGCAAATATATAGATAACATGCTGAACTACCTCAGCAAGACCAACCTACTAAACAAATTATAATTATAATTAAACATGAACAAATTATAACAGGACATACACACATATATGTGTATGCATTTTATTTGTCTTAAAATGTTAAAACTATACAGCCGTACTATACTTAAATCTTACATTTGACAATATAAAACTAACAGGAGTGTGAAACCTCCTTTAACTAACTTAATTGATTATTTGTATAAACTTTATGCATTATTATAATATTGATTTTTCATATATTCAAGTATATTGTAATATTGTATTCTCTTATAAATAGATGTGTATATAAATTTCAATTTGTATGTTTGGGCAAAAATGTGTAAAATGACATTGTATTTAATTAGATGTAATTTTTGTATGTATATTATATATGTAATTTTTGTTCTGAGCGAGTCGCCTTAGTTACGGTCGCTCATAAATAAATAAATAAATAAAATACACGTTTGAAGGTGTTCCCTTCTATTTTATATTTATGATTCAATATGTTATGTACATTTTTAAAGTCAAATACACCCACACTGGTTTATTTATTACATTTAAAAAAATAAAATAGACATTACTATATTTTAACTAATAACCAAAAATTAATATTAAAACTCCATTAGTAAGCCATCAATTGAGGGAGTTAGTAAAGGTCTACAAATAGAACCATCCGCAAGAAGTAAACAATCGTGAGCACATTCAAACTTCTGGGAGCATACAAACCCAACTTCGTTAATTAACCCCTAAAGCACACGGGTTGGTCACTAAATCCAGAAGGGAAGATGAAATTCCTTGTTGGAATTGTTGATTCAGCATAGGTCACTCTTGGAGCATTTAATCCCACAAGTAACCACTCTTGGCGTTGGAATAATGTTATCCACATTAAGCTGAGTTTCGCAAATCGAACTTAGCTTCCAATAAAAGATAACTAAAGTAAAATATCATGAGTAATGATAGTGATTTTTCGTCTAGTTATTACTTCCGCAAAGTTCAGAAGGATACAATGAATCGTTTGGTTAAAAAAACAAAAACAAAAAGTGAAAGAACACATGGATTAACTGTGGTTATAGGGCCTTTCCTCCCTTCCTCCATTGAGAGGAAACCTGCTTAAGAGGATGCTTCAGAACCCATAAATCACGGAGATTGAAATTAGTATGTGTGTGTGTGTGTGTGTGTGTGTATATATATATATATATATATATATATATATATATATATATATATATATATATAAATTTTTCTCTTTGCTTCTCCCAGGCTCAAAAATGATCCGATTTTGATGAAATTTGGTAAAACCATTTGTAGTCTAATTTGAAAGATCGTTGTTCAGAAACGATTGATTCAGTTCAAACTTGTTCCAGACGTTTGAAATTGATCTAATTCATGGTATTTAAATTTTTGTTGCGTTTGGAGTTAAGGAACTATTAGAAAAAAAATTTATTAACAGACAGTTTTCTATTGTGGCGCCTGAAATAATTTTATATTTGTTACAAAAGTGTAAAACTTACCAATACATACTTCTATTTCTTTAGTAATGGAACTTGGACTTTCTTGCAAGAGATGGGGTTCGAGACTGGAGCATGGGGTTCGAAACTTTATGTTTGCGTGGTTACGTGATAATTATTATTATTATTATTTTTTTTTTTTTACCGCGCACCGACATCTAGGCCATTAGCGCAGCGTAAGATGATGCATCTGCGAATTTTCTCAACCCCTGAAAAATCCCTGCTCCAGTCTCGAACCCCATCTCTTGCAAGAAAATCCAAGTTTTTCTTGCAAGAGATGGGGTTCGAGAATGGAGCAGGGATTTTTCTTATTTCAGGGGCTGAGAAAATTCGCAGATGCATCATCTTACGCTGCGCTAATGGCCTAGATGTCGGTGCGCGGTAAAAAAAATAATAATAATAATAATAATTATCACGTAATCACGCAAACATAAATTTTCTAAATTTCGAGTTCTTGCGGCTCACATTACTACTACTAGCTTTGCCTTAGTTCAATTAGTTTTTTAGTGGTGTAGTGAGTTTTTCACTCTTAAAGATTCACTTACAAGTGTATCGAAGATGTCGAACTGGTTATATAGCTTTATTTTTCATGACAAATGAAAATTTTTATATTTTCCCATCCTCTTAATCGAATTTCTCATTTAAACGGAAGATGAATCAACATAAAAATTGAATATCTAATACACTTGTGCGGCCACGTTTAAGAAATGAATAAAAGACTTTGTGTAAAATAGGACAGTAGGACTTATTCATGGTGTCCTAGTGTGGTGGCACTTATCCAGAGTGACGCCGACCAGTGCCAAGAGAAGCAACTAGGACTCTGCGGGGATAATAAAAGTAGAATTATAGCCGTCTCCAGCCATGCAGATGTCAGCCTTTGTCCCATATTCTCTGAATCATTTCGAGGAATGATCCAGTTATATTGATAGGGTATAATACTTCAATAATATATCTCAGAGACAAAAATGATAATAGAGGATCATATTTATGATCGTATTTAAGATGGCTGAAGATTCTTTATTGAAAGTTTCGGTTTGCCATTAGATGCCTTCTTCAGTGTTGATATAAAAAATGGGGTATCCCCGTGTTGGGGAGGATAGCTTATGTGAGGCACTAGGTTACCATTTTAGTACTTTCCGACGCAGATGCACCGTAAAAAAAAAATAACAAAAGAAAATAAGGGGGGGCAAAACAAATGTTTCATCTGAGCGCATTCATGAAAAGAACATCAATCACAACAAAAATGTAAATGTTTACTAGTTTTTGCCAATATAAATTTAAAATAACTATTTACATTCATGATGTGACATTCCATTTTTCAACAAAAAAAAGTCTCATCAAAAATACTAAATAAAGTAAAATTTAAAATGGGAAAGAAGAGTATATACAAGAATATAAATGGAGGTTATGGAGAAAGGGGTTTTCTACTGATTAATCGTGTGGAAGCTTTGTGGTGTAACTATTTAATCTTGCCAGTTGTGCGATCGTCGGGCTTATTTTAGTACCATTCATATTCTGGTGGTAAATTTTGTTATGGATAAAAATACAATTCACCCATTCCTTGTAATTTTTTTTTTTTTTTTTTTTTTTATGACATCTTCCTAATTATGTTTTTCTTTTCTCTTATCTTTATTCTACTCACGAGAATCGGCCATTTTCATCTGACGATATTTTAAGACATTGTCAAACCGAGGACTTTCCATTTCAACTGATCTTTGGCAGCATGACAAATTTCTAAGCCACCATTACTGGAAGAAAGTCATCAAGAAATATATATGTTCATTATCTCTCGCAATATTTTATTTCTTATCGATTTCAATGGAAATATTACTTTATCCTGAGCAATAAATACCAGGTGTTTCAATATGAACATTGGGGTATTGACGTTTTATAATAATTATGACATTACAGGTACAGATAAAGTAGAAGATAAAGTAAATTAGTTTTGTTTTTTGGAACCACAACAATCAAAATTTAACTGATGATTTCTGGTGGATGGAGTCTGAATGATTGTGTGTACATGTGCACTTGTGCCAAAAAACAAAACTGTTTGGGTTCCTATATCATTTGACATATTACTTATAACTAGGGAACTGATGTTCATGGATTTACATATTTTTTTCTGATTCTCAAGTAGGAATTTGTGAGGGAATTCTTCACGTTTTAAGTGACTTTAAAGCATTTAAACAGGTTTTTATTTTACATATTTTATCAAAAACACATATTTTTACATATTTTGCCATAAATACATATTTTTGCTACATATTTTGATATTATTTTAATTTTGTAATTGAAAAAATGAAGGGGAAACCGAGAAAAAATGTTTTGCTCATTGAATCTAGATCACTGTGTCTTTTCTAATTGCAAGAAGCAAAGGTGGCTGGGAGACATGCTTCCCCGGCGCTAATGGTCTAGGCGCAGATGCGTTTTAAAAAAAAATATATAACAAATTATTGTTTAACAATTGTATTATTATTCCTTTAATATACTCACTAAAACAAGTGAATAAGCGAAAGAATCATGCCGATATCATTTTCCAAACTCGAAATATAAAATAATCAATTTTCAACCTATTATATTTTATTTCTTAGCTCCTAAGGCGCATTGGACGAAACGCTTGGACAAGTGTAGACTAGTTTTCGATGCAAAAAAAAAATCACCAGACAAAAATGGGCATGATCGGTAACCCCACCAGTGTATACTCCCCTTATGAGATCAGACCGGCGTAATTTCACGTTAGACAATTTAAAAATGCATTTTGTTCCATACAATTTTCGAAAACAATGTTCAAGAAATTTTCAACTTCTCTTTCCCTCTTTTAAAAGGGGCTCTTAATTTTTAATTATGCTTTTTTTTCCAATATTTTATAGAGTTTTAGTTATTTTGTTCTATGTATTTTCAACTTTTGATTTTTCCGTTTGTAATAACAGAGTTCTTACTAGTTATCTATGCTTTGCTTTTCAATATATTATAGTATTTTTGGTATTTTTTACTACATATTTTCAACTTTTTATTCCATATTTCATTATAAATAGTTAAATATATATGTACATATTTTGAATTTTATTTTACATGAACATCTGTTCCCTACTTATAACTGTATGTTCAATGTGATAAGTATTATACAGCGATAAAACCACGATATTTATTTTGAAACACCCGACATATACTTAGTCTTGTTTTTTTTTTGTTTTTGTTTTTGTATTTTTTTTTATTGGATCTCCATTCACTTAAGCTTTACACTTTATGCTAACATAAATGATATCGGTTCGAAATGACTAAGGCATCCAATAAAGCTTTGTTTGAGCGGTGATATTGGTCCAAATCCAATAGGTGAACTACTATTTATCGTCGGCATTGAAGATAATAAGTCAAAAGGGAGGCTTGAGGGGGTAAGGTTGTGTGAGCATTCGGAGCAGATATTCAATTTCCACGTTCTGCCTGTGCGGAAATGAGATGAACGTGTGCAATGTTGGAACACAGAGCGGTGTTGTGATCATGCTACAATCTCTCTGCTACCAGGAATACCTCATGCGCGTCGAAAACCAATACATTGCAAAATCTAGTCAAGGCGGAACATCCTTCTATCTCACGCCACAGTAACTGTAAACGGAATCTTATTCACCATTTATTATAACAGCATTGTTTAAAAATAAGGAACGGTCACCCATTAAATAATAATATTCTTCATTGTAGAAATGGCGAAGATTTTCAAATATAAACTTTTTTGGAGCTTTTCCTCTTTATTTCCTATAAGAATACCAATTTTTGGCAGAGTTCATTTCTAAATTATGAATCCTGTCATAGTATTTATAAGAAAAACAAGACTTGTTAAAAAATTCCTAGCGTACATAAGAAAAGTGTAATATAAAAGTTGACACTAACAAAGCAAAAACAAGAAAGAAAAAAAAAAAACCTCTTCTACCAGACGAGAGGCAAAAAATAAGAGAGAGCAAGCGGTATGAGCGTGTCTAAAGGGACTTAGCGGACAAGTTATGAGGGTGAGCGGTAAATACGAGGACGTCAGGAGCGAATGATCTGAATGCTAAGTCGGTCCTTGGGATTTGGGGGGCTTTGGCTTCCTGACATCATTCAACTTCGCAAAGCACGTTCGTCTTATCTGTCATCAACTACACAGTAGCTTCACATTTACTTACAGCATTCAGGTGCTTTACAATGCCTTCATTCATTCCATTCGGTCTATGGTTAAATACGACCTTTTCAATTGAAGGCAACTTGGAATTCAATGTATGCCTTTATTTGGCATTGGATGGCACAGCAAACTATTTCATTTGGTTGTATGTCATTTTTTTTTTTAATAATAACAACGATGTCCATTACAAAATGAGAGGATATAGCTGTTGATGTGATAAGAAGTCAAGGTATGGCAAGGATTTGGCTAAGAAAAATGTCAGAAAGATCTACATTGCGGACTACGATACGTCAGACGCAATATAGATTTTTCTAAAAATCTTGCGCTTTCTCTTTGCGAAATCCCAGCTATTCCTTGACATTCTTGACTTTTGCAGTTTGGGTCTCTCCGTGGTCTGCTCAATGTCGTTTCTTGGCGGATTCGAGTCCCGCCTTTAGCAAGTTGTCATCTATGGACTTGGTAAAAATCCCCTGGTCCACAATGGACGTTTACGAGGGATGGTAATAGCGAAGGTCTGTTAGCCGTTAAAAAAAATAGATGGTGAGACCTTAGATTTGTCTTTGCCATGTTTGCTTTATTTTCCTTTAATTGGGTTTTCCTTTATTAGCCGTGAATTGGCTAGAGAAAATTGAGCAATATCTCTGAGCATATGCTTTTCCAAAAATCGTGCACCCTGGCCCCGTTGTAAGTTGAGTCCATATTTCGGAATGGACGTTTTGTTGAAAATGGCACGACGCTGATGTTTTTCATCCCCAACACCCTTGATATTCCGCCATTCAAACAGCCCCTAATTTCGGTTTAAACTGTAAAATTGCTCCTGCAGGTTTTTCGAGTCATAAAAATCCGCTTGGGCTAGCTCATTTGCTTGATATGAGAGAAGTTATTTTCTTAGTCATTGTAAGCAAGATCTAATTTTATAAACTTTTCTCTATTTTCATTGAAATTTATTTATTCATTTACTTAAGCTTTAGCGATTCTCTTGATAAAAATTATCTTAAAATTATGAAAGAGGTATAACAAATATTTCTATTCAGTACAAATACGCATTAATTATTATCAAGGTTCGTTTTTTTTAAGTACCCAGTTTCGGAGAAACCAAAAACAGCATTTAAAGCCAATAAAGAAATGTTTAAAATTTCATACGGAATTAGGGGGCTCAGGTGAATCAGGCCTACCAGTCTCCTGTATAGAAATATCGCACCGACCATACTCCATTGTGAGCCACGCGGCCATTAATCAAAAACCTTTACAGTATATGTCTGACTCTGCCCCAAAGCCTGCTTAGAGTCTATTTTGAATATTCGTCAGGCTACTTTCATACATCATATATATATAAATAAATAATCAATAATAAATATGAAAAAAAATTAATAACTTTAAGAAGTTTCTTAAGCCGTCCAAATTGACCAATTAATCTGTAAATTCTTTTTGAAAGGCTGAGCGCATAATTCTTTTCTTTCTTCCTGCCTAAAAAATATATCATTCAGAAACTATGAAACTTATTAAAAACGAAACTTTTACTCAACATAATTAACTGTATACTCAACGTTTTCTTCCTGGAATATGAAAGTCCTAAATTGATTTTAAGTTGCGAAAAACAAGTCTTCTTTTACCCTTTTAAGTCATACGTATTGCTATTTTGCAACGCAGTAAATAACTTCAATTCAAAACTGTAGGAAAGTTCATTGCAAATCTTTTTATGTCTTTAGAGGGTCTCTAGCGTGAATACGTTCCGATTTATGAGCGAAAGTTTGTTTTTTTGTTGTTGTTTTTTTTTTTAATTCTAAAGAAAACAAAATGTTGCAGGAAAGTTCTGGATTTACGCATACCTCTATTATTTTTATTTGACTTGTTCCAAATATATTTCCGCAAAACTTAGTGTGCCTCCTCTCAACCAACTATTGCCACGCCTAGAAGACTAAACTCGAGAACCATTGTAATTTAATATTGTACGTTTTAGACGGGCATATTTCCCTTTTAAAATAATTAAATTTATTTCACGTCTCTAAACCAAATATCACGACAATAACGGTGGTTGAAATTTGCATTTTTATATATCGGTCGTTTCGCTCTCTAACCGCCCAGAAATGGACAGATTTAAATGAAATTTGCTATAAATATGCTTTGTCTGATTTGGAAAGTCAAGCTCTTTAACCTGCAGAATCCGTCCACAGAAATATGCTTTCTTGGTCGAAAATCGCGCAAAAAAATCTAAAAGCATACGTTTTTGCGTTACTAGGTTTCCAGGGATCCGACCATACTTCAAATAAGATTTTTTGTTTCAAATGATGTCTAGCATCACCTCCTAGAGTTTGGCTACTTAGACCTGAATATATATATATATATATATATATATATATATATATATATATATATATATATATATATATAAAGGAAAAATTAGATTTTTATTGGGATTTTCAGATATATTCTTTTACATCTCAATACCGGTTGGGAAATCGTAGTAAATTTAAAGAATCTATTCGAAAGCTTATTAAATTTCTTACAGTCAGGGAACTGTGAAAAATATGCTTATGTGATTTTTTATGGAGCGATCTCGTTCGAAATAATCTCTACTTAGGATACCGCCAGTTTCCTGATCTCGCGCCTAAGATTCCTCGCTTTGAGATTTCATTTTATATTTTTCGATAAAAATTCTGTCAAAATATTAACTGTTTCTAAGCATTCTAGAATATAACCACAGTAAGATGACGCAGTTCCCGCCAGTCTGACATTTTGTTCTTACTATTAAACCTTTATTCGTACAATTATTATTAAAGTTTAGCTAATAATATAATATACGACCTACTTTTATACCATTGTGGGTGGCTGTGAAGTTGCGATTCTGTAGTGGGAATGAAGCCACAAGAATAACAATTGTAAGAGGCCACTTTGAGTTACGCAGACCTTAGGCGCTATCTAGCAGTCATTTATTCCTGCTAGGAGCTTGTTAGTGGGCACCTATTAACACCCCAGATAGTTAACACGAACCTCTACATCTCTTAATGATAAACAGCGGGGATTCCAACTGTTGACCCCCAACAAGGACTTGCTTCCTTCATTCCTTAGGCACTCTCTAATGAAGTTCTGCTCAAACGAATCGTTATATCATACTTATATATACTCATCTATTCTGCTTTTTTTAATTTATGCTTTAAAAGCCTAAAAGTATTACTTACAAATAAAAGTTATCTAAGGGTTAGTTAGAAACCATATTTTATAAATATAGTAGTCAAAAAAAGTTACTTTTAGTAGTGATTGCAGTGATTTTACATACTTTTTATCACTATATTATTAACTTTTGATTACTATATTTATATAATATGTAATTAATCATTAAATGACCTTTTGCTCAAGTTTATTGACTTATCGAATAAAAGTCTAATAAAAAGTGTGTGGCGTCGTTTTATTGACCTTCCGCCTGAATCGATAGATCATTATATAATATGGTTTCTAACCTCAGATAACATGTAAAGAAGGAATAGATAACCTGAAAAGAACCTGTAAGCTAATCCGTAAGTACCAAAATCACTGTTTTAAATCACGACAGGTACTTCAAAGTAACTGGATGCGGTCTTCGCAAGCAAGCCTAAATATTTTAATTGGCTATTATTGTAAGATAGGGAACCTATTTTTCACAATGTATTTTATGAGCCAGAAGGTCAAATTTCATTAATAAAATTCAATTTATTTAAATTTGTGTATATCATCTTTAGGGAAACTTTTTAAGTGCCTAATACCGCCGAGACGCTGATATCCAACAGAAAATAAATAATAAGTAGTCCATTTGAATAAATAAATAAATATGTATTAACTTTCATGTATCAATATTCTCAGTTTGAAATTATTGTTCACTAGGAATAGTACATATATTTTACATTTAATCATTTTTGAGATAGTTCATATAGACGTTACCACCTTTTACTAGCTGGGATAACGCCTTTCCTTTTGTTGAATAAAAAGTCCGACTCGCAGGAACTAGGTTATCTTAGCGCGGCTTTTTTTTTTGGGCGGGGGGGGGGGGGTTGCAGCCCCCTCAGCCCCCCCTTATATACGCCAATGTACCACAGCCACTCCTATTACTACTACCCAGGAGTTACTACTAGTGCCCAGAAGTTAGGCAAAATGCCTTTTTTATCTGAATGGATATATTGAAGAATCAGATAGAAATAAATATGTTTCCGTGCATTTAGGAAGTGTAGAGACAATTTTTATTTTGCCTTTTTTGCCTATTTTGGCTATTTTAAGATTTAAAGCCTTTTTTTTGCCTTTTTTGCTCGTTCTGCATTTTTTTCTGCGATTTAAACATTTTAAAACGCACATAACGAATTTCGAATTTCAGTTCGTCGAAAACAAAAAAGATTTCACAAATTAAATTACATTTTGCCATCACAAATATCAATTCGAAAGCTTATTTACCCAACTGTAAATAACAGAGCCCTCCTGGGTAGAAGGAATGCTCAGGCATAATGAATAGGAGGAAAGAGAGAGGATGAGAGAAGTACGTCTCCTTCCTTACACCCCTTTTGCTGTGACAATGGTGTAGTTACCTGGTATTCCGGATTTAGAAATGATAAGGTAATGCAGAGGAAGATTTTTCCATAATGAAAATCATTTTTTCTTAGAAGGTCTATGAGAGTTGATACTTTGAAAAAGCATCTTGTTGTTGCTTGTAAGAAGGGAAATTAAGAGTAAGTACACTAATTCTGTGATAAATTGATAATAAAGAAATGAATGAGTATTTAAAATACATATTTTCATTAATAATGAGTCAGATTCCTCTTTGCCTTCACTCCTAATAAATGCCTATTTTAATTATAATACTACCTATTTTCAGTATTTCAAGTGCCTTTTTGCCTGCCTATTTTAACCAAAAATAAATGCCTATCTTCCGGGCTCTACTTATTTACAATATCTTTCATAGTTTCTTGGCTTATTTTACTAAAATACTAATTTTACTGGCAAGTGCAATTTATAACAAAAATAATCAATTAAAAAATGAGTTAAACAAAACAAAAAATTTTTAAGTTTTAAGCTCTTATATCTCTGATTGACATTACCCCATCGAATATAACCAAAATTTAAACATCTTAATTGAGATGAATTTCCAAGATGTAGAAAATATTTCAATTGAATCCCGTGATTCTAAATGCCCACAAAAAAAATAATGACTTACAAAAACATTTGTTCCACTTTTCTCAAAAACAGTTACAGATATCGCCTTAAAAATGGTTTCATTCGTTTTCCTATGTTAAGAAACCTATAAAACAAGTATCTGTAAGCATATGAACTCAAAAACGTAAACGTTACGATTTTTTTTGCGCGAATTTCACCCCAAAGACCATGTTCCAGTGGGCGGATTCTGCTCGTAAACGAACTTGACCTTTCAAATTATACGACAGATTTTTGTACCTAATTTCATCAAAATCCGACCATTTTTGAGCTTGCCAGACAAACATATATATAAATGTGTATATATATATATATATATATATATATATATATATATATATATATATATATATATATATATATATAGGGGAAGGTGTTGTACCTCTGACCATATTGTACCTTTGACCACCGAGGCTGTGGCGGCATGTAGCAACATTTCATAAATATTGGTGTAATTAGTGTTTAGCTCCTTCACTAGCGTAACCTCTTTGGATTGTTCAAGTCAAAGAGGATTCTTGCAAAAAATACTTATCCATTTCTATCATAAAAAAAGTTATTTATTGATGGCGTTTTGCCTTATAATATTTTTGTATCTATTTATTTATTATGTCTTTAGATGGAAATCATTTGACAAGGTAGCTATTACAATAAGAAACATGGTGTAGTTTCGGAAATTGATTTATCATAACCCTAAAATTTTTAGCGTGCTTTTTAATTTGCACTACCAGGTAATTTGCACTACCTAGTACAACGATGTACTTGCAGTGTTGTACCTCTGACACGAGTAGTTGTTGTTTCTTTGACCAGGTCAAACGTACAACATACCTGAGTAATTTTTTCATAATTCAACTTTTATGTTCTTCTGCTATACATTTTTAAAAAAATAATTAATATTAGTTGCTTTAATTGTTCAATGAATTTAAAAAATAATAAATGAAATAAGTTCAAACTGACTTTATCAATCCTCAGTGTAGCAGTTTAAACCAATCGCCCCCCCCCCCCCTTTTTTTTCTATTCCACATTACAGTAACCCTGTGACTTGCCAATATACCTATCACCCCTTATCATTCCACTTGAAGTTGTAAGGCCTCATCGAAAAGCGGAGGCAAGGAAAATGTCAAATAGGGGCCGGCCCCTATATTCCTGAAGAGCTGACGATAATCCTGAAAAGTTAATTATGGAAGGTAAAAAAAAAAACAGGAAAGCACCACCCTAAACGTAAGACACTACATGCAAATAAACCCCTTCCTAAAAAAAAAAGTGGTAAATAAAAAGAAAATGATTCTACACAATGACAGTTCAGATTCTGATACTGACACCGAAATTTCTTCAGGAGAAAGTGACGTTGATCTGTCTGATAAATGCTGTGAGTTAAGTCGATGAGCAGCAACAATTTGAAAACTATGATTTGGAAAAAGGAAATTTTATACTTGTTAAAAATATAAGTAAAAAGACTATTATATATTTAGTCGCAGAGATATGTGGTAATTAATGTCCAATGTTCAAGATCAAATATTTGAAAAACAAATTTAATGTGACAAGTTTACGAGAAGATTATATATATATATATATATATATATATATATATATATATATATATATATATATATATATATATATTTCACTTTTTCTTGTTTGTTTTTCTGGCAGGGGGTCGATAAAGCAGTACACTCTTTGTTCACATTAACTGCTTTATTTGTTATGTTTCGCCCGACATGTTTCGTGCCTTTTCGCACCTCTTCAGGGGCTTTCCTATGTAACAATATTTTTTTTGTAAATCCTAAACTTTAAATTGTTTACACTAATACACATATCCTGTCCCTAAATAATTTACATTTCAACATATAATATTTCAACTTAATCTTAATCCTACCTTATCAAGAAGTCCTCTCGTCATGTTGTCTAGCTTGAGTCAGGCGTAGTACTGAAAAGTCATCTGTGGTAATTAATATGGCTGTTTGTATCGATTCTTTAGCTATTTTCATGGTATCGATTATTGGTGAAATTTGTTTTGTGAGGTTTAATTTATTATACTATGGAAAATTTGGTGCACATTCTTTAAATCAGTTTTTTTATTTATAGCAGTGTTGGAATTTTTAATTATGTAAATATTTTCTTTGATTTTTCTTTTTAAAGTGTTCCTCTCTTTATTTAAAATGTGAACGTCCTTAAAGTTAAAGTTATGTTTTAAAGTTAGTGCGTGTTCTGTCAATGTTGTCCTGTTTTCGTTTGTGTCTATGCTTTTTGCGTGTTGCACGATTCTCTTTTGCAATAGCTGTGCCGATTCCCCAATGTAGCATGCGTTGCAATCGTTACATCGAATTTTGTATATATTGTTCTTTGTACTTGTTGGTTTAATTTTATCTTTAATATTGCTAAAACTATTTTCTATTTTGTTACCATATTTCCAACTTATTTTCCCTACGTCTTTACATATTTGTTTAAGTCTATTGGCTATTGAAGGATGGTAATGAAAAGTAAAAAATCGATTTATTTCATTCACATCTTTGTCATTTTCTTTTGTTAAAACCTGTTTTCTCTTTTGTAAAAATAAATGCTCATTCAAAGCTATTTGCTTATTTAAATTCGTATTTTTCATGAAGAATTTTTGAATACCTGTCTGTAATAACTTTCGCTTTTTTGAATTGTTCTGTGATTCGGGAGGTTTATCGTTTTGATCTCGTTTGCGCTTGTTTTTATTTTCAGTATCCTTATTAAGCAAACCTGAAACTAATTTAATTTTTTTAGGTGGCATTGACTCTGTGATAGTATCAGAATATTTTCTTTTCCTTTTGCATTCTATGTCATTAAAAAAGTCGTCAGATATGCTAAAAATTTCAGGTTTCGACTTTTTTAATGACATAGAATGCAAAAGGAAAAGAAAATATTCTGATACTATCACAGAGTCAATGCCACCTAAAAAAATTAAATTAGTTTCAGGTTTGCTGCCGTTAATGTGAACAAAGAATGTACTGCTTTATCGACCCCCTGCCAGAAAAACAAACAAGAAAAAGTGAAAAAAATATATATCGGGTCATCTTTCACAAGAATTAATATATATATATATATATATATATATATATATATATATATATATATATATATATATATATAATGGTTTTTTTTTGTTTTGTTTTTTTAAATTATTCTGCCTCTACCCTAATGGGTCATTGGCAGTTCGGTCTAGATGAAAATTTGTATGATATTGATGTTGAAGACATTGTGGCTAAACTTCCATATCCTACTATTGCTAGTGGATATGCTTGACAGTTAAAGCGTTTATCGATTGAACTGGATTATTCAGCATATTATCTAAGCATAACATAATATCAATAATAGCTTTTTTATTATGGTTACATCCTTTTCCTGTATTTATTAAACTTAAAATTAATTATAATATCACAGAATACAATTTTTCTGCTCTGCTGTGTCGTTTTTACGTGGTCAAATGTACCCCATTGTACAAACAACCCCATGGTACAACTACATGTTGTACCTTTGACCACTGTACGATTATTTTTTAAGAACTTAATAGAAAATATTAAATGTAAAACTATAACCTTGATGTTTGGTAAGCAATAGAATACTAATTACAATGAAATAAAAAAAAAAAAAAATATTTAGATTTAATATTCAAGCTAAAAAATATTCATTTTGCATAGTGGTCAAAGGTGCAACACCTTCCCCTCTCTTTCTCTCTTTCTCTCTCTCTCTCTCTCTCTCTCTCTCTATATATATATATATATATATATATATATATATATATACAAATTTGAACCACCTATATTTTCCTGATCTATGGTTTCTGAAACGATAAAGTTTCTAGTCGGCAATTCTGGATTGCGTTGTTAGGTCAACCCCATAAGCGGGTTCTCCCTATGGAGGTAGGGAGGAACCGCGCTAAAACGCTTAGTTTGAATTGAATGGAGTGAACCCAGTTTACCAGTCAGAGCCACAAGTCCCATTCAAGATATTATAATTTTAAAATGAAATGTTCATATAATTATATAAATGACATTTAACATTTCCGAAAAGTATTTATTTAATAGCATGGCACTACAAAGGTGAGAGTGCTTGTCAAATTAACGGGCCATTTAAATTATAGATCGCGGGTGAATTATTAAATTATATTTCGTAGGTCAAGTAGAGAGAAAATGCAATCGATTTATGTTTTGATGTCCAATTAAGGTTTGCTAAAACGTAGCATATTTAATTTAGAGTATTTGGGAATAATTAATAAAGAAGTTTCTATTTATACAATCAACTTCCTCCTCCCGTGGGTTTATACTTTTGTCAACTTTTCGTTATAAGTAGTGAGGTGTACATCGGGTAATATAAAATTCCAAGCGCGTCTACATTACGGGACTCTGCGAGCACTGACAGATTTTCAACTCCTATGTCGTAGCCTACTAATTTTTTTTTTTTTAAAGGAAATTCTATTGAGACTTGGTAATTATTTTGACGAGAATTCGCATAGGAAACAGTTTAGTAACGCGTAGTTCGATTTATTAAACTGGTTAAGACCACCTATTAGTTCCCCATGACTTACGCGACTTACTAGCCGAAAATAGCCACTACAATTACATCAAATTAACTCATCTTAAGTCAGTTAACTTAGATTAAAAAATAAAAGCTCTAACTCCGATACTTTTTTCCTAAACAATTAAAATTCATATGTTACATTACGATTTGTAAAATTCTTTGACATATTATTTCATGATTATTAAAACATCCTGATTCCTATAGTTTAATAATTAGAGCCCGGAAGTTAGGCATTTATTTTTGGGTGAAATAGGCAGGTAAAAAGGCACTTAAAATACTGAAAATAGGCAGTACTGTAATTAAAATAGGCATTTATTAGAAGTGAAGGCAAAGAGGAACCTTACTCATTAATGAAGAAAATATGTATTTAAAATACTCATTCATTTCTTTATTACCAACTAGCTGTTACCCGGCGTGCCATGCTACGCCTACTTTATGCTTCCATAAAGTAAAAATAAATTAGGAACCCCGTTCCGTGAACTGTGAGTCATAAACGATTTTAACATAGCCTATGGCTCTCCCCGAATCAAGACCTACATGTGTGCCAAGTTTGATCCAAATCGGTCGAAATGTGTAGATTTGTATAAGGAACAAACATACAGACTGACAGCTGGTAGACGTTTTTGACCTAGCCTCTGACATTCACCGTATCAAGACCTACCTGTGTGCTAAGTTTGGTCAAAAGGTGTGGATTTGTAGTAAGCCGCGGTCACACTAGGCTGGTTACCAGCCGCTACTAGCCAGCAGCTGAAGAATTACCAGCAAACAGCCTAGTCTGACCCAGGACCAGCGGCTGGGAATTGCCAGCGGGCTGTTGATTGCCAGCCAAAGTCAAAAGTTGAACATGTTTAACTTTTTAGCGCTGCTTGCCAGCGCTGGCGGTCACGTGATCTCCTCGCTAGCCCCAGACAGCGAATGTGAAATATATTTTCTCATGGGCGTATATAGAGAATCATTTCGGGAGGGGGGGGGGGGGGCTGGGCCCATTTCCGGGATAGGGAAATTTTTTAGGCCACTAAAACGCTATTATAAATATTTTTTATGAACTAAGTGATCTTATTTAATCTATTTTTATAGATTTTATGACACATTTTTACCATCAAATCAAAATTTCGGGGGGGGGGGGGGGGCTGCAGCCCCCCATATTATGCCCATGTATATTCTATTCCAAATATTCTGTCATTTATATTATAATAGTGAGTGTTATCATTTATATTAGAATATGAGTGTTAAGGCGAGAGCATTTCTAGCCAAAGGGTCGTGGGTTCGATTCCCATTATGGGTTGGTGGCTTTTCTTTAGAAGAAAGAAAAGGCATCAGCCCTATCCTGGCTAGAAAAGGGTAGTAACCTATATAATCATTAGTTAATGATAATGGAAGGTAAAATTTAAACAATAAATAAATATTATAATAGTTCTATTGTTGTTTTATTTTGATCAATTTTTTTTAATCAAAATGTTTTTTTCGTTTTAGCACTTTCATCCGGAAAGTAGCTATTGAGGTTGCACTCATGACGGAGTTGTTGAAAAATTGCTTCAAATCTTTATCGATCCTACCTAGTAGGCACCGAAAGTGACACCCGTTTTGAGTCCGGGATAAACCCCCCTCCCGGTGGTCCGAACAATCACTCACACACACGCACACGCACACGCACACACACACACACACACACACACATACCACCGGGAGGGGGGTTTATCCCGGACTCAAAACGCTAATTTGACCATGCCAGCCGTAGTTTTTGTTGTATACAAACAAACTCGGTATTTGTTGAGATCATGTAAAAAGAAAATTAAATTGTAAAAATAAACTAAATCCATTGATTAGGAGGGGGGGGGGGTTACTCTGGAGCGAAAATACTAATTCGCTAATACCGCTGGTAATTTCTGTTGAATTGTATCGAAACTCGGAATACATCTTTGTTATCTAATTAGAAAGAAGTGTTGTAAAGATGAACTAAATCGGTCTATCGTAAGAGAGGATTACTTCGTACTATTTTTTGATAGAATTTTCCAGTGTAACTTTAGTTGGCAAAGCTGCCGCTAGAAGTGCCTCTGCTTTGATATTACTTCTCACGTCTACCGCTAGGGGTGCTGTATCCCGTTTCCGCATCAGACCAAAAGACGAAAATGAGAAGTTTTCGTGTATTTTAAGTAGTTTAGTATCACGAATACGCAAAAATCTGCAAGGAAATTACTTAAGAAATTAATAATTAAAATAATTTGATCGAGCTGCTCTTTAAAAATGTCAAAGAGTAGAACTATTCATGCTTTTATTTTATTTATATAGGTTATTTTAAGCAAATTCGGAACTGAATAAGCGGCTATTCACAAGCTAGCGGCTGTTCAGCAGCGGCTGGAAGGCAGCCTAGTGTGACTGCGGCTTATCCACTGGCTGCTGGAGCTGCTAGCCATTCGCTGTTCAGTAGTGGCTGGTAAGCATCCTAGTGTGACCGCGGCTTTAGGAACTATCATACAGCCAGTCAGCTGGTAGACGTTTTTGAATTTGCCTACGAGACTTCCCGGATCAAGACCTACCAGTATTCCAAGTTTGGTCAAAATGTGTGGATTTGTATAAGGAACAAACGGACAAACAGTCAGACACGTGATTTTTATATATATATAAATATATTTATCACAGAATTAGTGTACTTACTCTCAAGGGAATTACTTCCCTTGTTACAAGCAACAACAAGATGCTTTTTCAAAGTATCAACTGTCATAGGCCTTCTCAGAAAAAATGTTTTTCATCATGGAAAAACTTCCTCTGCATTATCTTGTCATTTCCTAATACGGAATATCAGGTAATTAAACCATTGTCACAGCAAAAGGGGTGTGAGGAAGGAGACGTACTTCTGTCATCCTCTCTCTTTCCTCCTATTCATTATGCTTGTGCATTCCTTCTACTAAGGAAGTTTCTGTTATTTACAGAGGTTAAATCCATGGGTTGGGAAAATAAGCTTTCGAATAGATATTGGTGACGGCAATTTGTAATTTGAGCAACCTTTTTTGTCTTCGATGAACGGAAATTCAATATGTGCTTTTTTAAATGTTTAAATCGCAGAAAAAATTGCATAACAAGCAAAAAAGGCAAAAATAGGCAACGGAAGCCAAAAAAGGCAAAATAAAAATTGTCGCTACACTTCCTAAATGCACGAAAACATATTTATTTCTATCTGATTCTTCAATATATCCATTCAGATAAAAAAGGCATTATGCCTAACTTCCGGGCTCTAGTAATAATATATTAACGCGGGTTCACACGCTTAAGCAATTTATTTATTTACATTTTTACGTCCATTATTATTAACTAAGAATTTTGTGACGAGTTATCTATAGCCAAGATAAGGCTGATGCCTTTTCTTTTTTCTAAAGAAAAGCCACCATTCCATTGTGGGACTCGAACCCACGACCTTTGGCACGAAGTGTTAAGTGCTCACGCCTTAACACTCAAGGCCACCGGGTCTCCCTCAAGCAATTTATGCAGAGTGGTTTGCGCAAGGCAATTTGTGCAAATAAACTGAACCGTTCACACGTTCAATTTGGCTTGAACAGTGAGGAACCTTGGACATAGTAATTGTTTTCCTATGTATATATATATATATATAATGTATGTTTTCTCCAGCGGTCTCTTCCATTCATCCTTACTGGTTGGTGAGGAAGTGACTTATTCAATGGAAATAAGACATTTCTTTTGAAAAAAAAAATAAATCACAACTATTGGGTCTTTTTGCGAAGACCACATCCAGTTACTTTTGAAGTAGCAGTAGTGATTTATAACAGTTACTCGTGCTCGCTGATAAGCTTACTGATTAGCTGGTTATCTATTACTACCTGACTCGTTATCTAATTTCTTATTAGATAATGGCAAGCAATATTTATTAATAAAAAGGCTAATATGATCAAAATCAATTCTCTCACCTATGAAATAAGTTATTAAGCATTAAAGTTGACTGTTTTGCAGGTTATGAACCAATCCCTTTTACTTTGTCAGGAACATCGCGAACTAATTGTAAAAGACTCATTTTTCTCACTAACATAAGCAGAGCTTTTTCATAAACAAAAGCTTTTTCATAAACAAAATTCACTGTTGAAGGTTACTTTACTCCCAGCAAGAACGAATGCAATTGGTCATCAGAATCCTCCAATCGGAAGGCAAAGGAGTTATGCGCATGCGCTAAATCACTGATACAATCACTACTGCTACTTCAAAAGTAACTGGATTTGGTCTTCGCAAAAATACCCCAACTATTTATTGCAGCAGTTCTGTTGCATTGAATCAAGTTCTTCGTTTTATTTGTTTTATATTATTTATGTGTTTTTACGTCCCTCCCAAAAAAGAAAAACAATTTCGAAGTCAACTATCTTCATCTCATTAAAAAACTCTATTTAGCAACATATTTTCGCGAATTACCACTCTTCAAAAAGAAAAGTTGTAAAATTTAAATAACTTTCTATTGCTCTAACCGATGAGGATATCAATGTGATAAGTTGCCTTGGAACTTAGGCCCTGGTTAGAATCCACCTAGACATTACAGGAAGATATAAGTCACCTCCCCCTTAACTCACGGCCAAGCCAGCCATGAAGAGAGCTAACGAACTGGGGTGACTGTTACTAAGTATATCTGTGACCCTGAGAGTTTATCTCTACTTCCTTGACCGGGAGAAAAGGCCATCCTGAGCCCGGAGGGCTGTGGAATAACCTCATATCCGGCTTGAAGAGAGGGTGTGTAGGGAAGAAATTAAATCTTCGGCTTGAGGGTGAGAAGCTATTTTTTCTCCTCGGGAAAGGACAGCCCTCGCGATAGTGAGCCCTGATAGTAGAATAGAGCCTTCTATCTTGATAGTAGCTCCACTTCTCACTATCAGCTCACCAGTCTCCAATATATCATCCATCCTACGCCCTTCCTTATACATTTCCTACATTTTCGGCCAATATTTCATAACGCCTTTCCGATATTTAATATATTATCTTGTCAAAGAACATTTTTTTTATTAGCTTATTAACACTTAGAATACCACATTTGAGATATTGTAAAAAATATCAGAGTATAAAAAGCTTACCTTAAAATAAATTTGTGCAATATTTCTCTCTAAGAAAAGTCAAATAATAAAATGTATTGATATTTTTGTCTTCCCATGCGGCGAAGGTCATTAAAATAGTAATACCTCTTTCATTTTCTTAGTAATTTATTTTATGAGTTCAAGGTATGTACGGCTCCTCTTCAAAGGCAATTACAACCGAAACATTTTTTATCAATTAAGTTTATCATATAAAGTAATCTAAACATTATTTTTTTTTAGCATAAACTAGCTGTTACCCAGTGTGCCATGCTACACCTAATTTCTGCCTATGACTCTCCCCGTATCAAGATCTGATTGATACCTGGTTGTCTATACCCAGTTACGAAAATCGGTCAAACGATGTGAATTTGTTTTAGTTCATAATGATACCCGGCAGAGGCCAGCACAACAGCACTTCATCTATCAGCCGACAGAGGCCAGTAATTGTCGATTTAAAATGCCGTCAGTTATTCTTCAGTTCAGTGTAGCCAATTTTTCTTGAACAAAATTTTTTACCTTTTGACCAAATTTTGAAATTTGACTATTTTGACCTAGCCTAGGAGATTTCTCGTATCAAGACCTACCCGTGTGCCAAGTTTGGTCAATATCGGTCAAACGGTGTAGATTTGTATAAGGAACAAACAAAGAAAGAAATAAACAGACAGACACGTGATTTTTGTGTGTCCTCTGACGTTCGCGCATGCGCGGTGGCCATGTACGAAAAAGAAGACTGTATGTTATACTGTACATTACATGGATTTGTCGGGTGGACCTAAAGCATATTTATGTTTCTGAATTTGAGCAGAAGGCTAATTAATTTTTTTAAACATTGTTATCTCTCTACTTATGTGTTATTGTATAATTTAATTTACTCTTAACGTAGTTATTTATAATAATACCGATTATTTGCTTAAACATGTTTTTTACCTGATATGCACAAGAAATGTTTTTTAATCCATTTTCATAATCTAATATAATATCCGTTTTGATTATTCTCTTCGTTATTTTTGTATAATTGTTATTTATCTAAGGATGCGTTTAAACCTTGACACTTCTCGCAGGAAATATATCTCAGGTCTCGGATAGATATTCTCTTGAATGTTTACATACTGACCGAAATATCTAGACATTTTTGTCATGGATATTTATATGACAGTTCTGGATTTGTTAAAATTTGCGATAAATGTACGGCCCGTTTACACACATAAATTTGTGTCCTGTGTCCTACATAATCAGTGTTTACATCTGTTTGTATAGAAGTGTCGACAATATAGCTAGTAGCCAAGATATTTATACCTGACATTAAATTCTTCTCTTTATAATCAGTGTTTACACCTGATGGTATGGAAGTGTCGACACTTATAACTTGTGAGTCGCTAGCGCCTTAGATTCATAAGCGGGAGATGGTGGATTCGATCCCCTCCGGCGGTAGGAGTAATTTCATCCCTGGGCTCGTTGAGAAAATTGAGAGACTACACCCTGGATGTCGGCGTTAATGGCAAATGGCCGAATTTGTCGATGCGCCGTTAAAAAAAAAAAAAACTTGTGATAGAAATATATATCTCAGACATAAATTCTTCGCAGTTTACATTAGGCAGGATTTCTGTATGAAATAAATATCCTGCAATGACTATCAGGTGTAAACGCACCCTAAAGAATGCTGCCAATGTGCATGACAAAACTACCGATTTAAGCATTTTCCCAATCATCTGATCTATTTTTGTTTTGTTTTCTTGAGTAGAAGCCCAACCATCACCTCGACTGCTAACTAATTGTACCTGTTATCAATATATTATTAAAATGTATTCATATAATTGTTGTATACAACAATTATTGTTTACATAGCCTGCATGGTTAGTGCACTCGCCAGCCAAATTATGACTGAGGCTAGGCTAATCATATCCTAGAGTTCTCTTCATCTTCTTCATCTAACGCCCGTCCTTGGCTGATGAGCCATTCGACCGTGGGCATAGAAATCTTTTTTAGTGAGACCGACATAATTTTTTTTTTTTTTTTTTTTTTTTTTTAAGGCGCATCTGGGTGTAAGCCATTCGCGCCGAGCGTCATAAATAAAGTGCATTATTATTTTTATTGTTGATCCTGCTTCCAAGCACTTGACTTCTCACACCTTTGCAAAGTTAAAGTCAATGAAGATATAAGTTCCTGCAAGCCGTACTTTTATTATTATCGAGTCACTTAGTTATAAGCTGCAAAGCCTTTATTTCCGCTGTATCGACGTTTTTCAATAATTTTGTGCAACCAAGTAATATCTATTACTTTTAACATAATATAAATATTACAATTTGTAAGCGTACAATTTTAGCTGTGTTCTCATTAAATTCCTCAAAACTATCTCAATAGGAGACTGTAGTCCTCTTTAATGGAAAACTGAGAAAATATTTGAGTTCATGTAATTTTACATGGTCTACAGGGATTAATTTATGAAGCCATTAAAGTCTGAACGTATTGATTTGCCAACAATACGTACGGCATCCGATCCTATACTGGGCCATTATTCAATCCGACAAAAATACTCCCCCGAATATGTCTCGCTCAAATGTGGCGAAAATTTAATTTAATATTTTTCCCCTTCTATTCCTTGGCTTAACAATATAAATTGCTCCGCAACGATATTCGGAATTCCAAACCACTCATATGTACATATCATCATAATTATGTATGTCAGAATTCTCATATTATTTATTATTTTTTATTTTATCATTCAGTAATACCTTAAGGCATAATAAATTAATTATCGTAAAGAGTATATGTAGAATGTTTCCAAAGTCGCTTAATCTCCTTTTGAATTCTCAGGTAAATAGAAAAAAAATCCTATTCGCAGAAGCTGAGTCATCTTAGCGTGTTTTCAGTACGCCATTATATCTAGTGTAATTTGGAAAGCCTGGAATAAATATGATCAACATTTTAGAAAAATTAAAAATTCCACTCTAATGAAATCCTGAAGAAAATATAGGTTTTAGGCTCCACTTATTTACATCAACAATTACTTAAGAATCTTTTTTATACACTCGCCGTCAAAAATATCGCAGAATCTATACATCTCGAAATTTTTTTTAGTTTAACGGGTCAATCCATGTTTCATTTTATTTCTAGCACTGATATTGGTCACACGAGAGACATTAGGGATTATTCATATCAATGTTACTCACTGTTTGTCAAAAAATGAAAGAGTTTTCCTAACGAAGGAGGTTATTACTATTAACGACTAGTTTTATGTAAATTTAAACTTGCTGTTCTCCTAATAATAATCTAGGTGTTGCGATTTTTTTGACGCGGAGTTTAGAAAATTTAGTAATCTTCCGAATGAACACCTTCCATTTATAAGATTTTCTAATCGTTTCATGATATTTAAGAAAATTTTTCATGGCTATTGATAACATTTTTTTTTTTCAACACTTCCTTAACTCCAAATGTTACCGAAATTTAAATATCTTTTTTTAGACAAATTTCAAACGTGCAAAAAACATTTCAATGGGGAAAATAAAACAAAGCGACAAATCTTTAAAAAAAAATAAACCTCATTGCGCAATAAAGTTATATATATACTTATGACTTTCACAATGACTATTAAGTAACTATCAGTAAGAAATAATTGGTTTTTAAGATCCTTTTTAGAATAAACCAACCAACAAATGACCGCTGCCAATCCTGGTTGGTTTCTGGTCTGGATGCCTGAGATTCTCGGGGAAGGCATTCCAATCTGCAGACCTCAGTACAAACAATCTACTCCGATAATCTCTCTCAGAGAGTTCCTTTGTAGTCTTCAGCCAATCATCGGAACCAGTGTTGTTATGGATGCCACAACTTATAGATCTCCATTTGACTTATCCTTAACCCCCTTGGGAATTAATTAATAACGTATTTTATCTTCCAGAAATGAGTAAAATCATAACTCCATTGTGGAGATGCCTGTATAACAGAATTCACAGCTTCTATTTTATAAAGTGCGCCTACTATTATCGTAATTAAATAGTGGCTATCAACTGAAACCGTCCTTCTGGGACGTCCATAATAAAATAGCCGTCAAAGTGCACCACGCTTCTTTTCAACCGGCAGCTCAAAGGGTTCCCAGTGTCAAAGTTACTCTAACCCCTGAGCGATTGTATGTTATCAAAAACGAAGAAAAAGCGCGTTAAGAACAAATCGTTATACTCAAGTCACGGTGAAGGTTGATTTGCCAAATCGTCATTCCAATGTAGTTATCAAACGCTAAATTAATATGGCATGGCGAATGTGGCCAAGAGAGTGCATACGACTCGTAAATATCTATAATTCATGATGGTATTGATCATGAAGGGTTTCACCACAATAAATGTTGACGTCACTGATTTCTACGAAGAGCAACACTTAGTGTGAAACTATCAATTTGGAAGGCCCACGTGGTGCCTACTATATAGCACGCGCCCGCCCACACACTCACACTATCTCTCTCCCTTACACACACACATGTAGTGACCAACTCGCACTTAAAAAGTTGGAAGAGCGGACAGACAGGAAGTGGGGTCGGACCCCTGTGGCCTCACTAATTGCGGGAGGTAAAGGGGGGCCTCCTCCCCATCTCTGACATTTTTCCTCCCCTCCCCCTCCTTCCCACCCCCAATGTCCCTCCCTCCAGACCAAATGTCAGGCGTGCATTAGCCCCCGAACATAGGGCGGCGAGGGTACAAATGTCAATCCTTCGGTCTCCCCTCTTCCACAAACAGACCGCTGCCTGCTCAGAAAGCTTCCGCATAACGCAATATCCGACCCTAGGCCTTAAACATACACCCTTGTTAGGAAACAGTGGGTGGAGAAGTGAATAGAAAAAAAAAAAAGTTTTCTTACTCCGCCCAGCTTTATTATGCAATAAAAGGGGGAATTAAAGAGCGTTGCTCGGAGATCTGAATAAACAAAAGCCGAGTAGGGCAGAGTTGTACAACCACGTTTCCGCATCGTCTTTATGGAATTGATGATAGAAACTCTCAATATTTTTTTGTCTGAAGGCTAGCTTACAAGCCCCGATTTCCAGACCCTAAATCAGGCCCGATCGCCGTCGGCCTGGATAATGGTGAAAATAGGCGATTTTCACAATTTTCAAAGAGCGACCAGGTAGGGTGGTGAGGACAGATTTCCATCCCGTCCAAAGGAAAGAACTACTCAGTTTTGCGAAACGTTAAACTGTTAAAAAAATTACTGCTAGAATGTAATAACAACGAAAAATCGGTTTTTCGTCATAAGTATTTTGATGGGTGATTCGAATGAAATCACTTCCAAACCAATTTTTTTTCGAAAAATATTTGGGAAAATTGTACTTTGTGCGCCCATAAACGTCTGCACACTTCAGACTATTCCTACTAGACCCATATTCATCATTACTAATTTATACATTTTGGATTAGGTAGTGTAAAACAGAGAAATTTGCACAAAAAAGTGTTTTATAAGCTTAGATGAACAGTTTAAGAATGTAAAAACTTCAAAAGATATTAATTCGAAAGCCTAATACATTTTCTATAAGATAGGTTAAGACATAAATTTCAATAAAACCACTTCCTTAGGAGAAAATGGTGCTTCAATATTAGGAAATGTTGGTTCTGTTCCATTTTAAGCTATCAAAATCACGTCGAATATAAGCATTTTATGAAAAATCCGCTTAGTTGCCACAGTTTGTGTGATTCGGATTTTATTTTTTTGTTTTTTTTTTTTTAATTTGTTAGGTTTTGCATTATTAGGGTGCGTTTACATGTGATATTTCTCGCCGGAAATATATCTCAGGTGTCGGATAGATAATTATCACAATCATTATATCCGAAACTTGAGATATATTGCCTGCGAGAAGTGTCATATGTAAACGCAACCTTATTATTCGGGATTGAAATATATATCTCGGACATAAATTGTTTGAAGGTTACATTAGTTACAACTTCTGTCTGACGTAAATATCCTCCAATAACGATCAGATGTAAACGCACTCATGATCCACGAAAGTGCGTTCCAATGAGATGTGAATTTAAAGTTAGTAGGCGTTGTTGAGCAAAAAATATAAGAAATGCAGTTTCAATTTCTACGTGGGTAATTGAAATGACGGATTAATTCTTAATTTGAGGAGGCCTCCTCCCCAATTTACCACTAATTTTTGTAGGAGGTTCGTCCATTGGAGCTGGATGGGTTTCAGAGCGGCAGCTGGTCGGTATCGGTTTAAGTGCCCGATCCACTCACATCTGCCCTCGGTCCCTTAGGGTCTACTTTAATCTGGCAACATTTCCTATGCCCAATACAACCTTACTTTCAAATAGAAATTGTATACGTTCACCTTAATTTTATCGAGATAGGTTCTGTTACCAAGAGTACGTTGCTCTGTTATCCTCCATAATAGATGTGAACTGTGAAATGTAATAGATGTGGATGTGTGTTTGCTTAATTCTAGTAAACATAAACGTTTATGACTTAACTTATTAATAACTATTATTGCTCGAGGTGTGACGCTCTACCTGACAATAAATATTTGAGATTGAAATAGTTAACTTACATTTTAAATCATTTGCTTACACATAAAGTAGACTCTCCCTAATCTGGCGTCGTCGGGACCGGGGTAGAGTCGGATTAGAAAAACGCCAACTGTTCCTGCCTCTAAGGCGAAACATATATGTCTTCTTTTACTTCCAGTCAATGAAATACCACGAAAAAAATGTTTGGCTAGCTAGGAAGGGAAGGTTTTCTAGGAACCCTAGAGCCGGCCTAGCTCCAGTGTGTTCCGAGATCAGTCACTCATTCCTCTCGGAGACCGCCAGATCATAGGGCCCATAGACAATCAACTTGAATGTCAAGCATGTTTCCAACTTGGTTTTTTACAAACTATCAACTTGTTTTTGCCAACAACGATCCCATTTTGTCTTTTATAGTTCTAAAAGAATTGTGTGAGGTTGATGAGGAAGTCCAGCTTTCAGCATAAACAGTTGCCTCATCTTTATTATCTTTCTTCGCAAGTTGCCCCACAGCTTGATCCAATAGATCGTTCCTCTCTGCCAAATGTTCTACTACTGTTTTCTGTCACTTTTGAGAAGATGATTGCGCGACAGGAGGGCCAGGTAAGTGTTCCAATAGCATCATCCAGAACATGTGATTTTTCTTCCTCAAGGTCTACTGTTGATACTGCAGGAATTGGGGCCTCCTGGTCACGTGAGAATTCCAGTAGGTAATTCAAAATACCATAAGTTTGGGACATACTCGTCTTCAACATGTTTTTATCTTAACAACTCTTTTTATTCAAACTGTCAACATTTGCATCCGGTTCAATTCTTTGGTAAATATCCAACAGCTTTAACCAAGCATTCTTATTCTTATTTCAGCCTTTAAACACTCCTTTCCCTTCATTTGCCAAATTTTGTATCCCTGAGTCTTGAATAATTTCACCGAGGTACCTAAATTGATCAAGCTTTTTGGTACTTTGTATATAAATATTTGTTGGCAGTTATTAAGATTGGTAATGTGTTCTGTTTTCTGAGACGAAATATGTAAACCTACTTTAAAAAAAAAATCAGTCCCGTAACAGGCCACGAGGGCCCAGAGGGGCAGATACTATAGAGGTATCTCATTCATGACCATACGGCACACTAGGGAGATAGTGTGGTCAGTACTATGCTCCGGCCGCCTGATTTTCCCCTTGGCTGCTTCGACTGTTGGAGTCATTAGCACCCAAGGTACCCATCATTAAATTAATTTAAGGCTGGGTTGGCCAAGGGACGGCCAGGAAGGCCGAATTCAACCCATGAACGAAGACACTGGAAGAAAAAATCTTTAGTGCTTGCTCGGGATTTGAACTCAGGCCTCGAGGTTATTAGTACAGTGCTCTACCACTGCAATTTCTGGTTTTCTTGTTGGTCATTCAATTTCTTTTTTATTATTATTTTTGTCTCTTGAGATAAAAACGCGAAATTATAGGCGAAAGCCAAACGACGAGAAATCATAAAATACGACTATCAAACATCGAAGGAGCGAGACTTTTAGCTTACACGTCTACAGAATGGCCATGCTCGGTTTAACCACTGCCACTACTTGAGAAAACAAGAGAAAGTAATATGCATTTCATGCAACAAACCCCTATCCATTTATTTATAGACTGCAGAAAAAGATCCTCACGGCTTGATTCAATTACCAGCACAGGGTTCTTCCAAAAAAAAAATTTACTCGTCTTGAACACAAGGGTTCGGGAGGTCTGCCATTTCCGTTCCAATATTTTGGAGATGATCTTGATTTTTAAATATTCTGTCTTTTTATAGGTTTCCTGACGCATCTCTCGAATCACCTGATTCGATATTCGGATTGTTGTCTGATCTCATTGCCACCTAGCCCGATTCTTTCGGAGTAAGTAACGTGAAGTGGAATATTGTTATGCAGTTTATATTACTTAACTGGTAATATCTTATTGTATCTCTGCAGTCCCGGAACTACAGGGGTATCATGATGTGTTCTAAATCAAACCAAAAAGGAGCCTCATATGAGAGATATGTTGATACATGTACTGGGAGGTTATTTTCCTCAAAAAGGATGTGTATACGAGTAAGTGATAACAGCACCCACGCTGTACACAAATCTGCCCCCGCGCGGATAGAAGAGGACAAACTCTATTGAATCTTTTGATACTGGTTAGAATACAATACTTTCCTCAATTAGTTTGATAATGGCACTAGTCAGGTAATTAACAAGGAACCCGAAATCAGAACATTTAGAGGAAAACAGAACGGAACTAGCCTTTCATCTCCAATTTACGGATCTCTTTGAAGGAACGTGTATTTTCAAGAGAATAGTTAATAATTGTTATGTAGGACTTTAGTTTATCCACTATCCTGTTTCCGTCCGTTTCACAGTAGCTCTGGTGACTGAGGAAATTCCTCGACAATTACTTACTCTATGAAAATAAAAATAAAAATATATTAGCATACATAAATAAAAGTCCTACTCGCAGGAACTGCTTCATCTTAGCGCGTTTCCATAACATTTTTATCACTTGTGTCATTTGCAAAGCTTGGAATAGATACGGTTAATATTTTGTGACACAATTAAACACCTACACCAATGATAACTTAAAGAAAGGTCAAATTCAAGTTGCTACAATGCACAAGATAGCCGCAGTGTGCTACTGTATAAAACTTACAGTAGCTACACTCGCATGGCCTCTTCGACTGTTTTTCGAAAAGCTCTATTACATAAAAAAAAAATCGTTGTTTCTCATTTTCAAGAAAAATGCACCGTTCAAAGCAATACCCTACATTTTAAGCAATTATTTTCCTGAATGAGATCTCTCCATCAAAAATTACTTGAATATGTTCTTTGTAGGGAATTTAGTGATCTTTTGAATGTTACCTGGCACTTACCACGATTTTCCAACCATTTATGTAATAATTTTCATACGATCCTAAAACAGCTAATGTCATATAATAAGATGTGTTTTTTTCGAATACTTGCATATTTCCTAATTTAAACCCACTTTTATAAATCTTAGTTAGGACATTTAAAATGGTTAAATTCGTTTCCCTACGTTATAAAACCTATAAAAATTGTACTTGCAAACCCATTAACACAAAACCGTAAGCACATTTATTTGTTTTGCGCGAATGTTACCCAAAAAGCCTGCTAGAGATAAAAAAATACTAATTTATATATATATATATATATATATATATATATATATATATATATATATATATGTATGTATGTATATTTGAACAACTGTTGTTTTCTTGATCTATGAGTTAATGACATTTTCTATTCGTCACATCCAGATTGCGTCAACGTTATAAGCAAATTTCCTCCGTATAAAAGGAGGGAGGGAATGTGATGAATTATCCTCCAAATCCTAGATACTAATGTACCTCGCTCACCCTACCCAAACCTCATGGGCGTATATAAGGGGGGTCTGAGGGGGCTGCAGTTCCCCCCCCCCCCCTCCGAAATTTTGTTTTGGTAAGAGCATTTCATGTAAAAAAAAAAAACCTATAACAACGAAAAATGCCTTCTAAATTTACCCTGGTCTACTAGGTCTCCAGAGGACTTTAAAACTCACCATTTCGCACTAAAATGTTTAACATTTTTTTCTCTATACACCCCAAATATCTAATTAGGTGCTCCCAGCCCGCCTCAAAATTGTTTTCCCTATACTTTAGTGCCAAACCTTGCCAAAAAAACGACTTCCAATGAGAGAAATCGTTTACCTGTACACTAGTTGAGACCTTACCTTATATATATGCATACTTGTATACTACACCAACTAGACTTAGTACTGCCGAAAGAGTGGCCTGATAATGACATGCTTATGGCAACAGTGCGCGCCTATAGTAATCCAGTACGATGTTAATGAAAAAAGGTCTTCACCAAAAGATACATCAACATCGTTTTCTCCAAAATTCTAACAAAAAGTAATAAGCCCACCCTCAAAGACAATATTCCGAGGAAATGTTCGGGCATTCTGTTAGAACATACACAAGGGCGAGTGCTATGAGATGACGTTGTCCGGGCTCATGAAGGGGCGGACCCTAGACATTAGCAATGAAGAGCAACCATATGCTGCCAAATGTTTCTGCCATACACTCTCCCGATCCTTGGACCACTCATTTACTGGCATAATTACATGGTCGTCATTAAGTTGTGGACGACGGAAAATAAGCCCAGCTGTTCCAATTTACTGGACACCGGGAAAATGTCAGTTATTACACGAGGATTGAAGAGAACACTTATGCATTCATTTAACAAAATTTACGTTCAGACCTATAAAAGTAATTGTATAAATTTAAAATTTCATTCAAATTGATTTTATTTTATTTTTTATTATTATTTCGTCACCAAAATTTATTTTCTCGGCAAAACTCCTAATTAATTTTAAAATAACCCATATTTTAACCACTTGAAATGAATTTTCGAAAGATTGATAAGTACGCTGTGTTTTTAGCAACCCAATACATTTGGGCAGCCCTCTTTATTAGCACTTTCCTCCGAAGGAAAGTAGCTATTGAGGTTGGACTCATGACGGAATTTTTGAAAAATTTCTTCAAATCATTATCGATCCTACCAAGTAGACACCGAAAATGACCCCCGTTAAAATTATATATATATATATATATATATATATATATATATATATATATATATATATATATGTGTCTGTTAACACGATAGCGGCCAGAGTTTTTGGTTTTTCTTCACGAAACTTGGTATATAGCAATCAATTAGCAAACGATTGAGCGAGTTCGTTAACCACCAAAGTCGGTCCACCGGAAGGGGGGGTTTACCCCGAACCCAAAACACTTATTTGACTATGTCAGCCGTAATATTTGTTATATTTCAACGAAACTTAGTAATCGTAGTGTTAATATAGAGAGAAAAGTGAGATATAAAAATGAACTAAACCGGTTCATTAGAAGGGGGGGTTTACTCCGGACCCACAATACCAATTCGCCACTACCAGCCGTGATTTTTGGTATATTTCGACGAAACTCGGTATTCGTAGTGCTAATCCACAGGTAAATATGTGTTGTAAAAATAAACGAAATCGGTTCATTAGGAGGGGGGGTTTACTCCGGACCCACAATACCAATTCGCCACTACCAGCCGTGATTTTTGGTATATTTCGACGAAACTCGGTATTCGTAGTGGTAATCTACAGGTAAATATGTGTTGCAAAAATAAACTAAATCGGTTCATTATAAGGGGGGGTTTACTCCGGACCCAAATTCCTAATATACTCATACCGGTCGTAATTTCTGCTGTATTGTAACGAAACGCGGTATACGTCGTGGGTAACTCATGAGAAAGAAGTGTTGTAAAAATGAGCTGAATCGGTCAATCGGAAAGCGGGGGTTTAATTTGTAATATATTTGAATAGAAAAGCCGGCAGACGTAGGTTCACAAAGCCGCCGCAAGGAGCGCTTTCTACCACTAGAGTGACTGTATCCTGTTCCTGCGTTAGATCAAAATACGATAATATGAGGATTTTCGTATTTATTACGTAGTGTAGTAGGTACCATGTGTAAACATAACTCTGGATGCAAATTAATAATTGATCAGTTACTCATTACAAAATGAGAACTATTCACGTTTTTATTTTATTTATGTAGGATATTTTAAGCAAATTGTTCTGGAAAGCAGTCTACACTACCCAAATTCTGAGGAAAGTGCTTAGTTATGCAGCTCCTGCGTGACGGACTTTTTTGTTTTAAATAAAGAATTTCTTCTTCTGGTACAGAACATTTTTGTTGTAAAAAGGGAATCCTCTTTAGAACATTCCTAATCAATAACGTATGCCTTACAAGACAATTAGAAATAAATATCACTTACAATTTCAATGTATATATACATATATATAAAGCATCCGAAGCATAAAATAAATACTTAAGAATCATTAGAGAAACGACTTTGGACTTGATAGGAAACTATTAGAGTTTCACTCTCGTAAAAAAAAAAAAAAAAAAAAAAAAAAAAAAAAATTGGGAGTTTCGTTACACTACAGTGTGGTTCAAATAATGTAAAATTACCTTAAATTTCTTTTTTACTTAGATTTATTCAATTGAGGTTTTCATTGTTGCCCCAATGAGAAGTATCATATTGAAAGGATAGATCTTAAGTGGAAGAATTTTATGTAAATCTGTAATACTGTATTAAGTGAATATTTTTAGTGAATTCAACTAATAGATGGTCCATACTATAAAGATTAATGGCAACAAGAGAAAACATAGTATTACTATTAAATATATAATTAAACGAAATACGATTTCAGAAGTACATATTTATGTATAAATACATATTACTTCATACTTATGTAATATATATATATATATATATATATATATATATATATATATATATATATATATATATATATATGCAACGACAGGGAAAAGTTAAATAATGATTTAAAAGAGAATTTGCATATTTTGGGCGGATGTTCGTTTATACCTCACTCGGAAGAATAAATTCACGAGACAATTAATTTATACAGGTAAAATGTTTATCGTAAAATTACCCTAATTTAAATTAACATTTCCATTTAAGACCAATAATTTCAAAGGCCTTTTTTTCGGGTGTTGGTTTTGTGTTATTCTGTGGACATGTAATTATTTTGTTAATTGTTTCTCTTCATCCTTTAAAAAAAAATACTTTTCGATTTGTAATTACTGGTACGTATAAAAATTGTTATGAATTTGGGGAATAAAACTGTGAAAAGGAAAGGAGCCGTTGAACACTCGAAGGAAAATACTACAAAATATTTAGCTAAAATGTAGTTGAAAGATTTAACATGGCGGCGTCTATTGCATGTGCGTATATAGAAACTCATTTCGGGGGGGGGGGCATTTCTGGGGTATGGATTACTAACAATTAGAACTTGGAATAGTTTTAGGCAACTAAAACGTTATTACACCTAAAATAAAATATTTTTTATGAACTAAGTGATCTTATTTAATTTATTTTTAAGGATTCTATAACACATTTTTAACATCAAATCAATATTTCGGGAGGGGGGGGCTCAGCCCCCTCCTTTTACGCTCATGGTCTCTTGGTTTTCTGTTACAATTGGTATACACCGAGTTTTCTCTTTCCCTTCAAGTGAGTGGCACAATCTGTGGGAAATTAAGAATCTATATGGATGAGATGGCAAACTGTCTGGCATGAAATGAGAGGTAACAAGCTCCGAGAGAAACGTGAAGCCATGGAATACATCTACAAATGATACAAGGAGAAAGGAAGTAGTCTTGACCCGAATGAGAATCGGCCATACAAACCTCACGCATTCCTTCCTCATGTCAAAGGACCCCCCACCAATTTGTAGCTCATGCTATGTGCTGCTAACTGTGAAGCACATCTTGACGAATTGCCGGGCCTATGAGCAACTGAAAGAGCAACTCCAACTGTCTGACTCCTTAGATGAAATTCTAGGTGATCATACTAACCAAGTCGAGCGACTCTTTGACTTTTTAAGGGCCGCTCAACTAATGGACAAAATCTAGACAGAACATAAAGACCGAAATGCTCGTTTGTTTATTTCATTTATATATAATTTTTGTATATTATTGTATTAACATTATTCTTTTTTTATTTGATTATTACTATTATTTTTTATTACATTTATTATTATGTTTTATTTATTTATTTATTTTTATTTTATTAGTTTTTTTTATTTATTTATTTTTTTTTTACAAGCAATTGAGCATTTATCGTTTATCGTTTGAATTAATAAAATCTTCAAATAGAAATATTATTGATAGCAATGTAATCATAATGTATACATGTTGATACTTATTACCGAATTATAATGAAAATTTCTACACACAGCAATGGCGTTAGTGACCTTAAGGGTTGACACGCCATTATAATAATTAAAAAAAAAATCTGTGGGAAACGTCACCTGCTTATTCATGTAGTATTGGGAATTTCGACAAGAAATGTCTTTCATAACGCCGAAATAAAAATCGTACTAAAATACTGAAGAAAAGGAGAAGACAGACGAGAGATTCCAGGCGTTAAAGCAGGCATTATGACATCTGGGAGGAATCCAGGCAGAAGCTGCCTTCAGTCGGATTAGGGCTGGCGAGGAATTAGACCTTACTCCGAGCGGAGACCGATAAAATTTAGACCAGCCCCCCCCCCCATCCACTCACTCTCACATAAAATTTAGAACACTAGCAATCCAATAAATTGCCATAGCCAGGATAAAGCACCTTGGTTTGGGTCGAGATGTGTTTTTCCTTACACCTCCGTTCGTTACTGATCTACAATATCTACTAATTTAAAGCGATTTATAACGACTAACTGCAGCTATTGGAGAGTTGAAACATCTAGGGAGTAAAAACAGAAAATGCAGTCAACAAATATTTTTTTGACTTTTTAACATGCGATATTTATGTCAGACAGAAATTGTGGCTAATATAAACTATGAACAGTTTATGTCTGATATATATATTTTTATATATTTTTATTTCTATTAGAAGCTATAAGTGTCGACTCTTCTACACCATCAGGTGTAAACACTAATTATAAAGAGTAGAATTTAATGTCAGATATAAATATGTTGGCTACTAGCTATATTCTCGACACTTCTTTACCAACAGATGTAAACACTGATTATGTACGACACAGGGCACAAATGTATGTGTATAAACGGGCCGTAAATTTATCACAAATTTTAACAAATCGTTAACTGTCGTATACATATCTATGACATAAACGTCTAGATATTTCTGTCAGTATGTAAACATTCAAGAGAATATCTATCCGACACCTGAGATATTTTTCCTGCGAGAAGCAAGGATGTCAGATGTAAACGCACCGTTAGGTCTTACTTAAAAGAAAGAATGCGTTAAGTCGTTATGTGAAAACGCTTGAAATTTCAACTGTTGAAAGTATAGAATCCAATTAAATTTTCCGGCCTGTAGGATTTAGGCTTAATAGGAAACAAATGAACCACTGCGTAATGTAAACAGTATATGTCCCATAGGCGTGTATAAAGGGGGCTGAGGGTGCTGCAGACCCTCCCCCCCCCGAAATCGGAAACATTTGTCATTAAAACCTTTAAAAATAAATTAATTAAATAAGATCACTTGGTTCAGAAAAAATGTATTTTTTGGGGTGTAATAGCGTTATAATTGGCTAACTATTCCTTCCTACAAAATGCTTCAGCCCCCCCCCCCCTCCGAAATTGTCGCAGCCTCTCCCGAAATTATTTTCTATATACGCCCATGGTAAATCCATCCATAACCAGGTAACATGATACCATCGACTACCTAAAGAAGACCTATCAATCATTTCTATTTTGCACTCGCTCCTTTGATTGCGTCTATTATTTCAAAACACCTGTTGAATGGGTTCGTCAATCGTAGCGAAATGTATCTCTTTGCTATTTGTACAGCTGACGTTATTTCCAGATGTAACTGCGGTTTCGGAGCAGTTGCGTACAGTAAGAAACGCGATATTTATTGGTAGATCTATCTCTTGATGTTACCTATGTTAATTATTTATTTTATTGTTTCCGACTGCGTACAATTCTATTAATAATATGTAAAGTTGTGTTTGTTGCTATAAAATAAAATCCTCACGAACGTATAAATATTTTCATTAAGACCTTAAATTTGACCCAAAATATTCTACGAGAGTGGCAGACTTTTCTCCATTCAACTCTTAAGTAATTTTATTTATTTATTATTTTAAAGTATCTACTGTCCTCACTTGGTTAAGAGAAAGTAAAGTTTTAAGAAAGTAAAGCCTGGAAGTGTCAAAAGCAAAAAGCAGAAATCTTCCCAAATAATTATTTATTTACGAAGACATCACAATAATGGCGTACCAAATAAATAAATTGGGAAAGGAAAGTGCTTCTGAGAGTGAAGAATCATGAATATGGTTTAATCATAAATATTTTTTTAAATAAAATTGTTTATTAACTTGAAAGGGAATAAGGTTATAAAACAATAATAATAAAATAATTTAATATTTTGTCAGCTAAAATTTTAATTTAACAATTTCTTGTTTTTGTAGAAAAAAAAATAATGAAAGACTTAAAAACCCATAAATTTTATTTTTTTATGTTATAAAGTATGCATTTTAGAATAATAATAATAATAATAATAAATTGTGATTATCTTTTTCCCTTTTGAAGATATTGAACTTGGCGTGGAGCAACATATTTCATTAAAAAATATTTCATTTCAACACTTTAGGATTTTTTTCAGACCTGTTGAAATTATTTTATGGTTGTATTCATTTTTTCTAGTTTTCTTATTTATTTAAGTATTGTCATAAAAATGTGATCAACATTAGTTTATAAATAAGGAAGGTATAAATTATTTTCTATTGAATTTCCTGTGTCTAATTAATAAAAACTGCAAAATTTCAAAATATTTAGCAGAGCGTAAATCCTAAACCATTTGAGGTAGACCAAAAATATTTTAAATCATTACTTATATCTATGAAAGGAACAAATATGCCAAGTTTCAATAAAATCTGAGACCAAGGTTATCATGGTTGGGTTGAACTGACATGGAATGACCCGATACATAAAAATATATCAAAAAATCTAAAACAAAATCCTGTTAGAACTTTCCTCCGAAGGAAAGTAGCTATTGAGGTTGGACTCATGACGGAATTTTTGAAAAATTTCTTCAAATCTTTATCGATCCTACCTAGTAGACACCGAAAATGACCCCCGTTAAAATTTATATATATATATATATATATATATATATATATATATATATATATAGATATGTGTGTGTGTGTGTGTGTGTGTGTGTGTGTCTGTTAACACGATAGCGGCCAGAGTTTTTGTTTTTTCGTCACGAAACTTGGTATACAGCATTCAATTACCAAACGATTGAACGAGTTCGTTAACCACCAAAGTCGGTCCCCCGGAAGGGGGGGGGGGGGGTTTACCCCGAACCCAAAACACTAATTTGACCATGTCAGCCGTAATATTAGTTATATTTCAACGAAACTTGGTATTCGTAGTGATAATATAGAGAGAAAAGTGAGATATAAAAAAGAAATAAATCGGTTCATTAGGAGGGGGGAGGTTTACTCCGGACCGACAATACCAATTCGCCACTACCAGCCGTGATTTTTGGTACATTTCGACGAATCTCGGTATTCGTAGTGGTAATCAACAGGTAAATATGTGTTGTAAAAATAAACTAAATCGGTTCATTAGGAGGGGGGTTTACTCCAGGCCCACACTACCAATTCGCCACTACCAGCCGTGATTTCTGGTATATTTCGACGAAACTCGGTATTCGTAGTGGTAATCTACAGTTAAATATGTGTTGTAAAAATAAATTAAATCGGTTCATTAGAAGGGGGGGGGGGGAGTTTACTCCGGACCCAAATTCCTAATATACTCATACCGGTCGTAATTTCTGCTGTATTGTAACGAAACGCGGTATACGTCGTGGGTAACTCATGAGAAAGAAGTGTTGGAAAAATGAGCTGAATCGGCCAATCGGAAAGCGGTGGTTTACTTTGTAATATATGTCAATAGAAAAGCCCGCCAGACGTAGGTTCACAAAGCCGCCGCAAGGAGCGCTTTCTACCACTAGAGGGACTGTATCCTGTTCCTGCGTTAGATCAAAATACAATAATATGAGGTTTTTTGTATTTATTACGTAGTGTAGTAGGTACCATGTGTAAACATAACTCTGGAAGCAAATTAATAATTGATCAGTTACTCATTACAAATTTAAAAGAGAACTATTCATGTTTTTATTTTATTTATGTAGGATATTTTAAGCAAATTGTTCTGGAAAGCAGTTCTACACTACCCAAATTCTGAGGTAAGTGCTTAGTTATGCAGCTCCTGCGTGACGGACTTTTTTATCCATTTTCCTTGACAACGGTTATAGATTTGACCTTGGAAATTCATTTCCCATGCCCAGAAACTTATATAATATATTAAACGTGCATGTCAAATGTGGTCATATAGTATATAAAAATTTGAACCGTGAACGTGACATTCCGGATTGCGTTATGATGTCAACCTCAGAAGCTGAGTTCTTCCCTATGGAGGGAGGGAGGAGACGCGCTAAAACACACGACCACATATTTACGATTTATTTGCAAAAAATTTTCTGCAAGAAATGACACACTGAAGAAATGAATCCGTTAACTCATACCTATTTCACATCTACATCACAACAATGCTCAAAGAAACTTTAGAACTATAAAACAACCCAAGCTAATGATGTCAGAAACATCCTTACATATTCCAAAATTATGTTAGCTTTTAAGAGGGCTAGAGAAGTATTTCAACCACGTCACTTGGGCCTAATGATGTTGGAATCTTACATCAAGGGAAATCAAGAATTTCCATCCAGTAAAACTTTTCAAGAGCAAGAATTTTAGGAGTATGTGGTTTGAAAACACTTCATCTGGAATGCAGTATTTCTTTCATGAGTTTAGATTTTGCCTTTCAAAGCTTTATGGGTCTTTTCAAACTCCAATTAGCCACAACTTCCTGCATATTCGCTTATATTCTTATTACTTATATGAATAAATAATTTGGTCTACGCCACGATATCATTGATATTATATTTACTAAAATAACAAATAATAATTACAGGTGGGAGATAAAAAAAAAAAAAAAAAAAAAAAAAAAAAAAAAAAAAAAAAAAAAAAAAAAAAAATTATTCTGAAAATAATAGATTTTCATAGTTAAGTAAACTAACTTAATTTGGTTGCTTCCCACCTAACAATAATATTCACAAAACATACGAGTTACCGAATTTCCAGCAGATTTTAGAAATAATATTGAAACAAACATTTAGTCTCTTAATAGTACCAAATACTCTAGAATTAAATAGACCACCTAATAAATAGAATCCACTACTACTTCAACACCCTTAAATCCATAGGAAAAGAAGTAGAACTACTCTGGATTCCATCACACTTTGGGATTACCCCCAACGAATAAATAAAAAAAAAATATATATATAAATAAATAAAAATATATATATAAAAAAAATAAAATTAAATAAAAAAAAATATATAATAAAATAAAAAAAATAAAAATAATAAGATAAAATAAAAAAATATATATTAAAAAAAATAAAATAAAAAAAATAAAAAGATAAAAAAAAAATAAATAAAAAAAAATAATAAAAAAAAATAATAAAAAAGGAATATATATGTATATATATATATATATATACATATATTAAAATCTCATCAATATTATATTAATCAAGTTTACGAAAAGATTGTAATTAGTCTAACTTTATTATAATTCTCTTAATTTAAATTATAATTGTCATAGTCTTAGTTTTAATTATATAGTCTTAGTTTAAGTTATAATAGTCTCGATTTAAATTATAATTGCCATATTGGATTTTAAGATAATGACTGTAATGGTCTTTAACTAATAAATGATATAATCTGTAACTAATTATTTTTAACAATGTGTAACTAAACAAAGCATAACACCATTATACACAGGCAAAGAACTACACCTATCCCACAAACTCACAGACGTCTCAAAATTTAATTAAATACCTAAAGCAAATATTTATAAAAGAACCCAAACCTTTTCGAACCAACATATTGGAAGGCCCAAACAACCTAGTTGTAGAGCGCCAAACTCCATATCTATCTAGAATCTAGAATCTAGAATTAAATGTACATGCATTTTTCAAGTATTTTAGTTTCTTTTTTTTAACTTCATTTTTAAATACCTAATCTATTTTATAGGAATTCTACTGCCATTGCTTTCTTTTTTTTTAATTATATCGATTTATTGTTTGCATGTTTTAACTGTTTTTGTCAACAATTATTTGAGGAGCTTAGTATCAAAGTTGGACAACTCCACTTTTGCTTTTTTTACAGGAGAGGCAAAAAACCATATCTACTATATTGATGTCAGTATCATGGTGATTTTTTTATATGTTATTCTTATAGGCCTCAGAAACATTATTTCAAAGGCACTACAAAATTATATAAGTATTAAGGCCGTAATTGCACTTTAAATAGTGGAGTTGTCCATGTTTGAAACCAAGTCATGGAGTTGTCTGTTTTTGAAACCAAACGGAGCCATTTGAAAATTGAACCTATCCTCTTTTGAAACCAAACAAATATGAATTTGGTATGCTCGAGGGTGTTTTAATATAATGTAATTATGTCTAATGTATTAAATCAAAATTATATAGTTAAAATTACATGAAAAATGTTATTTAAATACAGTTTGACAAAACTGAAATGAAACTAAATTATCCTTATTTTATTAAGTTTAGAAAAAAAGTGGTACTTAGCTATCCTCTTCGCACAGTTTTACCTATAACTACATGTATTGAAGTGGCTGTGCTATAATTTTCATCGCCGTACTCAGCCATACCTGTGCACAGCTAATAAAATAAAGTTATCAATTAGCGATGCGATTATTTTATGAAAAACGAGTTAACCATTATTATTTTCTGCAGAGAGTTGTTGAAAAGTTTTTAATAGCAAATAACTGAACATTAACGATGAGATCTATTTAATATCTAGTGTGAAACTGTCAATATTTATTTGTTATACGCGAAAATTTAAATAAAGAGGAATATGTCGAGAACAGTGACCAGTACCACATTAGCTGTTAATTTATTCACCTGAGGTCTTGAAAATACATTTGGAAGGATACATAGCTCTATCACTTGAGTAAAGTATGAATATTTTAAATTAAATACTTGCTGTTTTTCACGGTTGTTGTTATATAAAGCCCGTTTATTAATAAAATAATTATTCTATAGAATTGGTAGTGGTCTCATTCGACTCGGCACAAAAGAAATTCTTCAAAAATCATACCTAAATCAGAAAGATTCAAGTACCTAGTGGTTATGTCCCAAAATCCGGCATTCGGAACCACAGTGTGCCGGATAACAGCTAGTTATTAATAAGAATTATCGCCAAATGCACTTATTACAAGTAACTATAAACATTCAGCCATGATGGATTTGCAATGCATGTTGGGAGCAGATTGCATGAATGCAAGCTTCTCATTGGCTACTAATGGAGTTGTCATTTTTTGAAACCAAACTGTGTTGGAATTGTCCATATTTTGATTTTGAACGGTTGAAATAAACGCTATTTTACCTATTTTCTGTCAGTTTTTACTGAAAAACAGTTGTAAAATCGAATGCAGCATAAAAATACACTTAAGAATCGACAAAAATCTCAAAACTGAAAAAAATGGAGTTGTCCAACTTTGATACTAAGCTCCTCATTTATTATTGTACAAATAACAAACCTTACATGCACAAATAAAATAAAATAAATAAATCGGCGATACAAATGCTGAGTATCGAATGTGAAAAGTTGTTGGTACCTTATAGATGACTTTATTTATATTTTATCCTATGATATATTTTAATTAGACTTAATGCACATGCGTTAGTTTGATTTTCAGTAAATAATAATTCTTTTTCTTTAATTTTCGACAGTTTGGCACAATGTACATCAGTCCAACAGCAATCAGAAAAAATCATAAGAAACTTCATAAAACTCCATCATAAAAACTTCGTTTTTCCACTTTCTATATCGACGAAATAATGACAAAACATGAACTCATTGCAGGAAACAAAATACAGAACATGATAGATCAATTGCCAAGGGACCAAACGTACAGTCATAATGGTACAGTCACAACTTTTTGAACAAATGCAGAACAAAAATAACATAAAGTAATATAATGAGATGAAGATAGCCGGTGTGCGAAGTCAAGGGATGGTTATGATTCAGCTAGCGGAAAAAAACAGCGGATCTTCAAGCAATATATATATATATATATATATATATATAGAGAGAGAGAGAGAGAAGAGAGAGAGAGAGAGAGAGAGATATTTGCAGTTTTTATTTTCTCTTAGCCGAATCCCAACCATTGGTCGATTAAATAATATCTTGCCTTCATAAAATAATATATTCGATTCTAGAAAATAATTTTATTGATAAAAAATCTTTAGCTTCTGTCTTTGAAAAATTAAGACTATTCGTAATTGCCCGATGTCATTCATTTTGACATGAAAATGGCTTATGGCTGGGAGTCCGTAACTTTTCCATGGGTTACGTTGGCCCAATGGGTGACGTAAAAGTGTAACGAAGTGATGTCATCGACCAAGTGACCGGAAATTTATTAAGGCAGGAATTTAGTTTTGATAATTGCTGAGTATTACTCATTGATTACGAGATATTAATAACTAGTATTAGTTTATTGTACAAATGAGATTTTAGGATCATTTACTATCTTTTCAACTTTCTTAATATCTTTCAATAGTTCGGAATTTTCTTCCGGGTGAAAGAAAACAAAAATTACGGCTGCTAGGGAAAAATTAATAATTTAGTAAGGCGTGGGGAAATTAATCAATTTGGCACCTCTTCTAAGCTTCTGGCTACTGCCACTTTCACATGTAAACACACACACACAATCATATATATATATATATATATATATATATATATATATATATATATATATATATAGGTACTTTTTAAAGAGCCTGACAAAATTTGCTTGATTCAATCATACGATTTCCCCGCATACGAAATCCTCCCAGAGATCCGAAGGCTTCGGGGTAATGATTCAATAAAATTCAGTCGGCGCCGTTGAGGGGAAAGGGCGAGGGGTAGTAAAATTTGACGACGCAATTTAAGGGGGAACACCCTCCTGGGGCTCTCCATGGACTACTGCATTCCACGCATGCAATCCTCTATGACTTCTGATGCATTTTTAAAGTTTGCATTGTCAGAAGCCATGAAGAAAAAAACTTTACTGCTCTCGGTTTAAGACCTCACGTTCAATGTTGAGAATTGATTACAATTTCAAGAAAAACTTTTAGAGTTCCATTTAACTTGTCAAGCGTGTACAGTAAAATACTCGATTTGGAAAATAGACCAACCCCATAAAAATGTAGTATATTTAAAAATAGAGTATAATTTTGAACCTGACTACCTGGTTCTCATCATCCCGCTATAACTTCATTTTGAACCTGACTACCGGGTTCTCATCATCCGGCTATAACTTCATTTTGAACCTGACTACCTGGTTCTCATCATCCCGCTATAACTTCATTTTGAATCTGACTACCTGGTTCTCATCATCCCGCTATAACTTCATTTTGAACCTGACTACCTGGTTCTCATCATCCCGCTATAACTTCATTTTGTTTTAATTTTATCCAGCATCCGCTTGAATATTTTCCTGAGGCAGGTAGACAGTGAAATTGGTCTAGAGCTTGTGGGAAGTCTGTTATTTATCTTCAATAAAAGAAATATAATTGATTTCTTCCACATTGGAGAATAAGTACAGATCTCATAGAACTGATTATTTTTTTTTTTTTAATTTTATTTATTGAGACACTTCGCAGATTTGGCGACAAGAGCTTTACATATGGTATGATTTACATTGATAGCTGATAGATCATCTCAGATGGTTTTACATAAATAGACTGTAAATGTACTTTTACATACACAGTATAGAGCTTTAAATCTGATATAGTTTCAACGCAAGGTTATATTGCATATTTATAATTAAGTTAACAATTTACCCATTTACAATTTTAAACTAAACAACAAACTTTAATTAAACTTCTTAACTTATTTACAATGCTGTAAAAAAAAATAAATAAATTATTACAATTCAACATATATACATATTAGTTTTCCAATCAGTCTATTATAAGTATAAGTTATTTTAAGGTTATTATTGATTTACAAAAGTAATGTGTATCGTATTTTTTTTCTGTCAAAGCACCGTTGATGAGGCAGGCGCTCTTGAAAGAGCTTAGCGCTCACAATACAAGTTATGTGAAGTAAGTAATTATTTTATTTTTCGCGATATATAGTCCGTTTCACGGGAAAGTCCATCTCGCAAGACAATAGGTTTTGGCCAATGGGCCTTTTTTCCTATCAGTCTTCCAAGACATGTATTCGAGAAATAGATAAAATACTTGACGTATAGTATAATTCTCAAATAACGATACATAAAATATATATATATATATATAAAATATATATATATATATATATATATATATATACATATAACATTCGTTTTTCTGACATAGAGACTAACTAGAGTGTGTGTGTATATATATATATATATATTCATGAAGAATTGACAGAATATTTCAGAATTTTTTTTGTTGAGTACAATAGCACATTCTTTCAGAAAGTGCTTAAAACAAGGAATGGAACGTCACTGATAAATGGTTTTCTCAAGTCATTAGCAACCATTCATTACTGCTATGGCTTCAACAACAAGCTAAAAATATCACCCGGTCTGATATAATTCTTTAATATTACTAATTTCTTAATAGCCAGAAAAGGATTGACCTACATCGGATCGCTTTTATAGATTGAATATAAAGTCAACAAGCAACCTGTCAAACTGTCAGCTAAATTGTGTGTGCTTATTTCATCCATTCATTTTCTTTTCTTTTTTTATTTTTATATGTCTATATAACGAGGATCGAGATAAAAAAACGTCAGCATTCATGTCTTGTTCATGAATAACTTAATATTTTATTGGTGTTCATAAATGAAAAATTACTATAAGCTTCCAGCCAAAAATAGCTATATTCTTTTATTGCTAAAATTAATGAAGTTAGTTTCCTTATGAATAAGCAAGAGCAAACTTTGTGCAAACACATTCGTACTCCTGCAATTCACTTATACATAAATGAGTCTGGACTTTGAGAAAGCTAACACCTCCACAGGCTGAAGCTTGTTTAAAAGCAAAGAAATTAAGCCATTATACTTCAAAATATACGTTTCTTTTGTGCTCTCAGTATTATATTCCTACAACAGAACGACATTTATCGTGTTATAATGCAACTATAGTCTAATTTTGATATTAGCACATTACACAAAAAAATCTGGGAGGAATATATTTTGGTTTGAAATCCCCACTTTCGCTACAAAAGTTCGGATACATTATTAATTTTACGATCAATCTTTGGAAAATAACTCTCTCTAAAGAAATCAGGCTGTGAAAGAAAAGATATCCGGCACTTTTTAGGGGGTGGTCGGGTTGTTTTGCGCACCCGGTATACAGGGTGTCCCACATTTAGGTATCATAACTTTAAGGGTTTATTCTGCACCTCATTTGTAGTTCAGGGACGCAGAAATGAGCGTCCTAGCTCAACGTATAGCAGAGCTATTCAAACTTTTGTCTATTTTCAAAATTATTGGGTTTTCTTATGAAAAACTGTGTTTTCCGGATTTCTGGTCTATGTATCGTAAAAGGCGACCACATGTTTAGAATATACATTAAACTTCCAATAAGAAACACCAGTTATTGAAATGTTGTCATGTAAATTAGGAGCAACACTAAGAGCCATAAAGATGTGAACTATTGTTATTAGGGTTTTCTTAACTCCTTCAATATTTTCTTAATCAGCTATTTGTAGACTTAGCGGTTTGCCTCCGCCTCAAACGTTGCCTTATTTAATAAGCTTTAAAATGGTACCCTATAGTTTTAAAAACAAAAATTATTTAAGTCTTTTTTTTTTTGAAATTTCTAAGTCAAAACCAATACATTTACTTTAGTGTGAAGAAGCCAATCTGAACACATTATTTAATTTCACGCGAATAAGGTGATGTCCCATCCTTCCAAGACACCTTGGGACACCTTGGAAAGAGTGAAAGATGACAGAGGAACATATTTGAAATAATCACATATATTATTATTATTTTAACACAATAAATACAGATCTTATATATTTATATTTTGAGGGTCTAGCGATTACCTTTCGAAAATTACTACTCTTCCAAAAAAATTCCTGCATGAGAAACTCACAAAAGTTGAAAAATTTAATCAGCTTTCCCTTGGTATACTTAGACGTGGGATTATATCTTGATGTAATAATGTAATTGAAATGAAAGAGAAAAAAAAACTAATACAATGAGTATTTTTGTGATAAAAGGTGTTCTTGATGGAATTTACATTTAATAAATAATGAAATATTCTCTAATTGGGAGTCAAGGAATCCCCGTGGAAGGAAAGATAAATTTAGAAAATAAGACCTGTGTATTTGCCATTCCCAGACCGGGTTTTCTGCTAATTATGTCTGCTTTTTGTTCAAAGTTTTCGAGAATATACAGCTGTTATCACGCTGGTAATTATTGAGTTTGATGGATAGTACTCACCATGAAGAATCAGCTCAAATGCTAATAATTTTTCGTCAATGCTTTTTCTCGAGCACACATGGTCCTGTAACACCCAAAAAGCTTCATACGTGTCTCTAGCTTCCTTGTTATCCTCTCCCACGTTTTTACTTCACTCTCAAGGTGCCAAATACTCCGCTGATACACAGAATGTTATTCACACTTTACCTTTTAACTTGTCAACTCCTTAATGTCTACAATTTCGAATACCTTTAGAACACCGGCCGTATAAACATTTAGGCCGTATAAACAATACTTACAACAAGGCAATGTTTACTATGTATCCCTACTTCAATAGACAATCCACGCTTTCCAAGCAGAACAAAACTCTAATTTATAAACTATGCATTAGGCCAATACTAACATATACTTGTCCAGTCTGGAGCTATACTTCAAATCTCAATTATAAAAGATTACAAATAATTCAAAATAAATGCCTCCGAATAATAACTAACCAGCCAATTTATAGAGAAATTACAAAACTTTATTCGCTCTAGCAGTGTAAGCTTAAAGAACTTTATTCATAATCTGGCCAAAAAGTTCTTTTTTTTTCGATGCAAAATAAATATAAATAATAAAATTAAGAATTTAGGAAATTATGATAAAAACACATAAAATATATGTTTTTATTATATCTTATAATAAAAAGATATGTCCATAACAGGCCGGATCATATACCTGTATACTTGAAATTTTTATAACTATAATTTGTAAGTTTATCTGTGTATCATTTTTTTTTTTTTGTCCCTAACATATCCATCTAGCACTAAATTTTTTTATGTATTGTTATAAATAAATTAACTGTATGTTATGGTGTTATACTTTATATTAAATATGCATAGGTTTTATTTCAGATTGATTTCCTATATTGTAAAATTTGTGCTAAAATTTAAGTTACAACATAGAATAATGATTTAAAAAAAAAAAAAAAGTGTATCTTGTATCAGTAACAGATTGTTATTTTCTTTTTCATGAATAAATAAATGAAAAATATAACTATATAGTGACAGGGAGGGAGTCATATTTTATATATCACGGGTTTATTGATTATATATCGATTTATAATTAGGTGTAAACGATTTATATAAAACTGTTAATAATTATCTTAATCTTATATGCCATGTCATATTACCTGATGTCATTTTAGATTGGTATTAGTATTAGTATAATATACGAAAGTTGTTAGTTTTAGTATGACGGTCCTTAAGAAATATAGTGTAAACGCTAGTATATATTTAAAAAAATAAATAAATAAATGAGATATCAAAAAAAAAAAAATACAAAAAAAGATTAAACAAAAGAAGAAACAAAGAAAAAAAACAAAAAGAAAAGAAAAATAGAAGAAAAAAAAAGAAAAAAAGAAGAAGTATGAATTGACTAACATGTCAAAAGTAATGACAAAAAAATATGTAAAAAAAATAAATAAAAAACATAAAAATAAATAAATAAAATAATAAAAAATAAAACAAAATATATACATTTTTTATGTGTTTTCTTTCTTGTTTTACGGACATTTGAATCTGGGTCTTATATCTATGCAATTTTTTAATAACAATATTTTTTTTCCAAAGCAAGATTCTAACAAATACAACTTGAGTAACACAACTCTATCTCAAACAGACAACACGAAAAACACATCCTAACATTAATATTGCACAATTTAATTATACTCATAGGGCGGAGATGGCCAAGCAGTTTTCTGCCCTTAAACCATCAATCCATCCATATTACCTGAACGGTTATACCATAGAACAACATAAAACAAATTGTGGCTACAGAAATGTGAACATTTGTTAGTAAAGTTCCATTATTGGTTAGATATACCTGAATGTGGTTTTCCAAGCGCTCAGCATAATCCACATTGAGTTCAGAACTCGGGGGTCGGGAACATTTGTCTCATATTCAAAAGATGACTTGAGGAGCACCGCATTTATCACGAGACACTGGGTAGGTAAATAGATAAGGCGGTATTGTTCTCCGCTCTCGAGTCAGCATGGAATAATAAATGACTGAATCCCCGCTGAGTGTGGTGTGCTGGATCTGGTAACCAGTTGATAGATGGGAGAGAGCTACGTCATCCATCCTAGTCTAGTGCCGTCCTCACATTGGTAATGGGTCGCTACACCACTACACTCCTGTCCTTTGATCCGCCGCTCTCTGGGGAGATTTCGCTACCTTATACCAATCCAAAACCACTGCCTATATCTTCAATTGCCTCTGTGTTGGACGACCCTTAGTACGGAATTGGTGTAGGGACTCATCGCCTTAGATGCCAGTAGTAATACCATATTTTATAAATATAATAGTCATAAAAAGTCACTTTTAGTAGTGATTGAAGTGATTTTAAATTTTTTTTATTACTATATTAACTTTTAATCACTATATTTATATAATATGGTTTCTAACCTTAAATAACATGTAAAGAAGGAATATATAACCTGTAAAGAACCTGTAAGCTAATTATTAAGTAGCAAAATCACTCTTTAAAATCACGACAGATACTTAAAAATAACTTGATGTGGTCCTCGCAACAAGACCCCATTTTTGCCGCGTGAATTTCTTTCCTAGATGTTTCAGGTCCTTTTGGACCCTCATCAGAGGAACGTGATATAAATATGGATTGCATATTGAACATCCTCGTATTGAGGAAGAGAAACTTCCGCTATTAGGGCTACGTCATAACTGGTCATGGACTTAAAGAATGCAATATGATCGAAAGTACTCAGCTATGAAGATTGTTTTCTCAAAAAATTGTAAGCCTCTACAAAAGAAATGATGACATGGTGGTCACCCGATTGAGAATTGGGGTCTTTTTGCGAAGACCACATCCAGTTACTTTTGAAGTAGCATTAGTGTTTGTATCAGTGATTCAGCGCGTGCGCATAACTCCTTTGCTTTCCTATTGGAGGATTCTGATGAGCAATTCTATTGGTTCTTGCTGGGAGTAAAGTAACCTTCAACAGTGAATTAGCTTAGGTTTATGAAAGAGTTCTGCTTATGTTAGTGAGAAAAAATGGGCATTCTACAATTAGTTCGCGATGCTCCTGACAAAGAAAAAGCGATTGGTTTCTTACTCGGAAAAATTAATAGAATTCTATTAATTTTAGCGAGTTGGATTGACTAGAGTTTTGATATCTTCTTGAGCGAGCGGAAACGCATAGCACGTATGTCCATAATGCTAAATAAATGTAAAATATCCAAAATGAAAGAGATAAAAGAGAAATAAAATATGTGTGTTTACAAATATCCTTGTTTATGTTATCCTTCATAACCTGCAAAACAGTTAACTTTAATGCTTAATAACTTTTTTCGTAGTTGAGAGCATTGATTTTGATCATATTAACCTTTTTATTAATAAATATTGCTTGCCGTTAATAATATATGGATAACAATATGGATATGGACAATATGGGCTAATATGGATAACAATATGGATAACGAGTCAAGTAGTAATAGATAACCATCAAAGAACCTGTAAGCTAATCAGTAAGCTTATCAGCGAGGACGAGTAACTGTTATAAATCACTACTGCTTCTTCAAAAGTAACTAGATGTGGTCTTCGCAAAAAGACCCGAGAATTGTTCACACACGTCCAACCCACGATTACCACCTCGTTGGAGTCGAAGACTTCAATCCTCGCGATTAGTGGACCTCCTTGGTGTAAGTCACATCTTGGTGGACTGCACCCCAGGCAGCTGAACCAACTGGCTGTTAGCCTAAATGACCTGTGGGATAGAAATGATTCATCTGTGAAGAGATAGATGGAATTTTAAAAAATACATCAACATTTCTACGTCCTATTAATTAAGTTGGTGAGTGATAATGTATAATAAAATAAAAGTATTGAATGTATGAATTGTGTGTTTCTTTATTTATTGGGTTAGTGCTTCTAATTCTCTAATTCTAATAAATGATACAGCATATTAAATATACTATATCATAAACCTGTAACTAACCCCTTCATTTTGACTAGTTTTTAGATTCAAAATTCGGTCCAATCCCGTAGCGAGAAGACAACTTTATTATTCGAAATAATGTAATATAGTAGTCTACCCAACTCTAATGGTTGCCTTGCTACACACCGATATTACCGTTCATATTCTTTTTTTTTTCTAATATTTATTTCGTTTGGGGCGTTTTATAATTTTGCCTCCATAGCCATCCAGAGCGGCAAATTATAATACAGGCGTAATAACGAGACAATCGGATATGAAAACAGCCATTTCATTATACAAATACATACTGATATCCAGGGTTTTCATCTTTAAATAACGTAAAGTTATGTCATTGACTTCTTGAATGTTTAAAGCAAATTTCTCTACTTTGTCTTTTTATTTTTTAGCCCTCCCTAAAAATCCGAACATCAGATGAGACGATTTTCGAGTTAGTGATATCTAGAGTAGAGCACCCACTCCTCCCATTCCCCCATTCCTACCCCTAGCTATATAAGCTGTAAGAATCCTAACCTCCCATTCTTTTCTCACTAATCCGTTTCCGTCTGGCTAGTTGTCCAGACAACCATATATCATCTCAGTATTTGAAGATGATCAGTCTATCATTTTTAAACCTCCAACCTCCATCACATTTTGGTAGCTGCGGTGGGATACAAAGCCAGGCCCCCGAAGAGACTGGTTGCTCCATTACTATATATTTATATAGATATATAGTTGACAGTAGTGTTCTGTATTAGCTCATCACTCATCTAGTATATTATTTGATCCATGGCTCGTTAATAGAGCTAGGCCTATAGATAGAATTCATTATACTCCCTAAAATGATCACTAATTCATGGCCCTCTATTTTGATTAAGGCTTGGTTTGAGTTGAGGTGGCTAGCTTGTAGGTTTTGATAGATGAGGGCAGATTACACCTCCCATCCTCCGAACCTTGTTAATGTCCCAGGATCAGTGCCTCTTTGATCAATCCACCAGAACCAGCCTCTTATCTAGGATATTTTGATGATACGCTACAATGGTCATCTCTTCGTTGCCATTAATGATATTATCATAGTAGAGTATGGTAGGCAAATTTTGATAAATATAAACAAATTATGATTATATATATTTGCATCGGATCATTTCGAATATGTCGCTAAATATCATAAGAACTCAGAGAAATAGTGACAATTAGGTGGTGTTGGCCTAATACATTTTTTCAAAGTAGGTTTGGAGCCTACGAAGTGGGCTTCTGCGTTTTGAACTTTTATAACTTACCTTCTCAAATCATGTTTCGGTCCTATTTCTTCCCGATCTTGAGCTCTAACATTATCACAAGCCACTAGATAATGTAGTTTTTTTCTGTTTAATTCATTTTCTTAGGGCAAAAAACTACGACGTTGCCTTCGATTTCGTTAAGATTTTTGCTTACATTATCTAGCCTAACTATAAATTGTAATAATAAAATAATGTTATATTATCTTTATTTTTTCCATACTTAAATTTTATCGTATATTTTTCGAGGAAGAGTATTATTTGTTTTTAATGACGAGTCACCTTCTAGGTTTTAGCTGTATATTATATGCTTTATATTATTCATGTGGGGCAAAAGTTTGCAGCCCAAATGTTTGTTTATGATTCGCAGGGAATTACATTATCTTCGATATATTTATTTTTCGTTAGTCTCTGCCCATATTGTTTCCCAGTTCTCTTCGACCATTTTATTGGAGTGTTTGAAATAGTTCGTAATCGGAGAGGGATATCAGCACAACGACCGTCAAGAGGTTGATAATTGTGAACATATAAATGTGTACTTGTTTCATTTCATAAACGAGCAAATCGTCGTCGTTTCGGAGCTCGTAAATTAAAAAAAAACTTTCTTTAGACTTCAACCGGCTAACACGGACAATAATTTACACTCTATTTCCTTTTATGGTCTACATTTTACTCATTTAAAATATGTGTACTTTATGCACTGTTTTATTACATGAGTTATTTTTTTTCTTGTTTAACAGCGTACGAACAATTGGGCTATTAATGCCGGGCTGTCTAAGGTTGCTACACATTTATAATGCCAACAACACGAGGTCGGGTGCCAACGGCCATAGGCACGTTGAATATACCGGTTCCCGTAGATCACCGAAGTTGAGCAACCTCGGGCGTGGTCAGTACCTGAATTGTTGGCATTAGAAAAGGGTGGCAACCTGTAGATTGCCCGGCGCTAATAGCCAAATAGTTGATGGGCCGCTAAAAAAAAAAAAAAAAAAAAAAAAAAAAAAAAAAAAAAAAAAAAAAAAAAAAAACTGACCACGCCCGACGTTGCTTAACTTCGGTGATCTACGGGAACCGGTGCAGTCAACGTGGCTATAGCCGTTGGTTTAATGCATTATTGTGCACTATTTTATCATTGTGTATTATACATGTAAATTACTTATTTATTGTGGTACTTTGCTTTACTGTAGATTTAAGTATTTAATCCCCAGCATATTAAACAGGACAGAATTCACTTTCCCCTATCTCAAAGTTTTCCCCTAGCCAAAGCTGGAATTCCAGGCCAATTCTTTAATAAATGTAAATTCTTATTTATGCAACTCTAGGCTTTATAACACATAGTAACATTTTCAGGCATCAGGTAAATACAGCACTATGCCCTACATCTAATTAAGCAATACCTCAATTAGATAAATTAACTTGCTGTTTACTGGCTTCCTCCTATGAAGCCAGGTTGACTAATTGATAAGGCATCCAGGCGTAATACAGGGAATCTCCACCCGGAGTTCATTTTTCTAAAATGTGAAGTTCTTAAAATTAAGTCACTAACGGTTTATATAGTCTTGAATAACAAAACATTATTTAATACAATATAGTTACTTTATTCAATTCTGATAATTATTTATATATTTTTAATAAGGCCATTATTTGCGGCTATGAACTTTTCTAAAAGTTCTCTTCCTCCTTCAATTTCATGTGTTCTCTATATTCAAAGAATTATTGTGCAAATAAATAGAGTACGTGCAGAATTTCTATAATGCATAAACAGCTGATCTACAGTAGCCATGATTGTACTTAATTAATTAAAGTAACTAATTATTTTAATTGATCCTGAAAGGCGGCAAGGGGGCTTAAAACATGTAGAGAAAATAAATGATTATTAAAGAATTGTATGCAATATATAAGTCTTCTTCCACATAAAAGTACAAAGTGATAAAGGAGATTCTGGTTTGTAAAAAAATCTAATTTTAAAATATATCCATATTAGTCTTTGCATAAATAAAAAAGTCCGACTCGCAGGAAATAGTGTAATTGGCAAATCTAAGAATAGAAGCAGTGAATGTTTTATCTTGATCTTTCTGAAAAGATTATAACTAGGGACCGGATTCTTAGATTTTCACCTATTTTTTTTTTTTCCTTTCTCTTAAACATGATAATGATCGGTTTTTTATATGTTTCGCGTCTTGTAGTATTATTCATGCAAATTTGGAAGAACCTAAAAAAAACCTATTCAGTATGATATCACCTAAATAACGATGGAATGACCTAGACATACCTAATCCTTAAAATAGAAAATACAATTAAATAGAACTCATTTCCTCGATCAAACTAATTTCCTTAGAAGCATCTTCCCGGGTCCAGGAGAATTTTACTAGGAGTGTCGCAAGACAACAGGGCAAAACGCTTTCAATGCGAGGTGCTCATAAATCAATTATTCTAAGACAACAGGAAGAATTTCACCGTCGAAAACCTGGGCACCAATATGGCAGTTTACTGTAACAAGGGGTAATATCTATTTTAGTTTTATATTTTCCCTTTTAAAATTTTCCAAGATTTAATTATTTTGTATTAACATAGTTAAGTACCTTTCTGTGAAATTCTTCCTAATGTTCTTTAGAAGTTGGAACTCTTTAGCAGAGAAACTTAAAAATGTCCTGTCCTTTACATATTTGTTTTAATTGTTATGTTTTATGTTCTTATTTTTTTTTTATTAACGAATGTTTTATTAAATCATTTAATTTATTTTTCTTTTTTTTTAAACATTGCTTTATTCCTAAAATATATTTTATTTAGATAAATTTCATTCACTTTGTTTTTAAAATAAATATTTTGTTGAATATTTAGATTACTTATTATTTTTTTAAAATAATAACTCATATTTCCATGTTATTTTTATTTGCTCACCTTTTTTTTTTCTTCTCAATATACTATTCTATAAAATAATGTTATTTGTTGTTTATTTTTATGTCAATATATATAGATATTAATTTATCCATTAATCAAAATTATTAATGATAAATTATAATAGGTTGAACTTATTATTCACCTAAAAAAACCTAAAATGGATTTTTAAATAAAAAACCTAAAATTGCCTATTTTTTGAACCTATTCAAAATATTTTAACCGCCTAAAAACCTAAAATAGATTTTTAAATAAAAACCTAAAAAGACCTATTATGCCTGTTGCAAAAACCTGGATGCTTATTTTATCCTAAAAATCCGGTCCCTAATTATAACACATGTAAAAGACGTAAAATTAAACCTTAAAGCAAAGCACTACAAAAGGAAGCAGTATCATAAGCTGAAATTACTCCATTTGATCACCGATCCCTCCATATGAGATCGCTCAATCAAAAATTCCATGTAGACCGTATTCGTAGGAATTAAATAAGTTTTAGAACTGGTGCTGTACATTTAATAAGATTTCCCAACCGGTCTCGAGATATAGAAGAATTTATACCAAAATCCCAGTGGTCTAGTTTTTCCATTTTCTTCAACAAATGTTACAGTAATGCCCTTGAGAGTGGTTTCGTTAGATTTCCCACGCCCAATTATTTTTAAAACGTTTATTTGGAAGTCTAGTAAAGCAAAAACGGTTAAAGCTGGTATTTTTGTACAACATTTCGTTACTATCTGTCAATTTTTGAGCCAGGTAGAGGTCAAACAGACTGTTCTAAGGGTCCTGAAACGTGAAGTTTTCTAGTAGGGATGGACGATAGTCGATTAGTTCGGCACTATCGATAGGCCGATACTATCGGTTAAACTATATCGATACTAGTTATTCGATAGTGGCTTTCCCTATTCCTTACATTCCTGTGCTATAAAGAATTTAATGTTATTGAATTGAATTATCTGTTACTTGCAGGATTAGGTATATTTATAAGATTACACACAGGTTTAAAACGAAAAACGAATTTATTTTAATTTATAAAAAGGAAAAGAGGCACAAAAAAAGTGCAATTATTTTAAACTGTTTTAGTTTTGCTCCTTGAGCCACATATTAGCAGAAAGGAAAGCCAACATTTCCGCTTTTTTTTTTGGCTCAGTCTGTTCAGCAGCTCAGAAACGATTTTTCCAGCGGCTGAAAATACACGTTCTGAGGCTATAGACGAGTCTGGAATACAAAGGTATTTTCTGGCTACATTATGTAGTTGGTTGTATTCACCAGAAGGTTCTTTTTCAGTATTTAATTCACTAGACGTGTCAGTATTTAATACCACAGCCCTCCAGATGCTGATAACTTCAATACTAGAGAAAAAGTAAAAATAATCTATCGATAGTTCATGACTATCGATAGTAACTACCGACTATCGCCCATCCCTATTTTCTAGTCTGCACTTCCGGATTGCGTCATGAGGTCAACCTATAAAACGGGTTTCCTCCCTATGGCGCTAAAACCTCACTCTTTTCAAATTCAAATTCATTAAAAATTCAATCATTTCGTTTGATCAATATTAGTGATTTTCAGAAACTTATCTAGCAAAAAATATATTGTTAAAGAAAGTTTCCAATGCCTATAAGCCGGACAATTTAAGTGTCCTCATCCTTTCATGTATAGGTGAAATACAAGCAGAAGGAGGGGATCCCCCCCCCCCCACTGCAACAGATGCTGGAGAATATTGACCAGGCCTGTAGGATATAAGGAAATGGAATGGAAATAGCCATCGGGCCCTTTGTCAAAGCAAAGGAGAGGAGGTAAGATAAAAGAATTGACAACAATAAGAATTTATTGAATGCCTTTCAAGCTCCGATCAAAGTCATCTCTGCCAGGAATCCGAGAGCCTTTGTCTCATTTTTAAATTAATTCATTAAAAAAAATATTGGGGTTTAAAAAATTCACTGGGCCTTCGAAAGACTCCGTTTTAATATAACTCGGTCCGTATTTTTTTCTTGGTCGAAATTCTTAATAAAAGCTAAATATTATTAATAAAATCTTTTCCTAAAGTTCCATGGCCTCGGAAAATATGAACTACCCATAATTCTAAATTTAACCATGTCTTTTCAAAAATGAAAATTGGAGCTAATAAGTGACTTTCGACACACTAGCTGGTGTGACGAAAGTCATATAATATATATATATATATATATATATATATATATATATATATATATATATATAATTAAGAAACGAAAGCAAATAGGATTCAACGAAATAAACATTTAATGTTTATTTTATGATGCATAACCCTTTGAATTTATTGCTTTTATCTTCCGAGGACGGCATAAAATATGAAGCTCTGGGGTTTCTAGATAATCAGAGGTAGTAAATGAAAAAGGTAATGTATAGTAATAAATGAATTATTGCGGAATATACAGGGTGATTCAGGTCTAAGTAGCCAAACTCTAGGAGGTGATTCTAGACGTAATTTCCAACAAAAAAGTTCATTTGATGTATGCTCCGATTCGGGAAGGAAAAGGAGCTATGTCCAATTTTCTGGTTTTTTTTTAACGTAGTCTTGTTTTTTAATTAATAAGAAAGGATTGCTCGAAAACTATTCAAGATAATTAAATTCGAATTATGCCATCATAAAATAGATAAAATTTCCTGTAAAACAACAGTAATTTAATTCATTAGAACCATTATTAAAAGATACTTTCTGGACGCCCAATAAAGCACTTCTGTTTTTATCAATGAATCAGAGTTTTTTCGTGATTTTTTTCCTCAACCCCCTAACGGACAACAGATTCTTACAACAGATTACTTACAAGAAAACTTCTACGTTTAGTAAGCATTAATTTCATGGAAATGAAGTGGAGGTTTATTGAGGAATAAATTGAACGATTGACTCCGTTTTGTAAAAAAAATGTGGAATGTAGTTTTGTTACTTTCAAATACCTTATGTGAAGAAATTAAAAATTATTCATTTTTTAGTGGCCAAACTGTGGGAATACATTGTCCAATCCGGGAGCAATAAAAAGTGACTGTAAGAAATGATTGGAAACGTTTTTCATTTGGGTGATATGTTACACTTTGTGTTTTACAAATTTTCATTGATTTATCTTTTCACAATATAGTTTGCACTAAAATATTTGAAATTTGCCGAAATTGCAATTGTATCTTTATCAACTTGGACAGTGGATCCATCCGCTGCCTAACAGCACTGTTGCTTTTTGTATTAGAGCAATCCATCTGGAACCATGAATCTATGTGCAAGCGTCTTCCAATGCAATAGATCGATCGTACGGAAGGAGGTTTAAAAATTTGTTGAATCGAACCTGTCAGGAATCAGGATTGGCTGAGGAAGATATTTCTCCAAAACCCCGCACCAAACGTTAACTTGGAACTGATACTGATTGTGTGATCTTCACAGTGCATAAGGATTGAAATGAAAGCAAGTATGCGAATTGGGACTGTTAAATATTCTATTCCGTGTGAATGTGGCTTTGTCCACAAAATATTGCGGCCGAACTGAGGATTAACATTTTTCTTCCCGCAATGTTTTGCACAATTTTTAGTTTTATTTCAAATTTTATTTAAAAACATTTCAAAATATGTGTAAGTTTTGGATTACAAGTATTTAACTACCCTGAAATGTTTTTGAACTGTCCCCTCAAAATTTGTAGTCAAAACTAGATACATACAGCATACAAAAGATATATTATGTAAAAAGATAGAAATGTGACGTATCTCTCAAATGAAAATCTTTTCTAATCGCTTCTTTCAGTTACTTTTATTGATTCTGGACTGGGTAATGCATACCCACAGTTTGGCCACTAAAAAATAAATAATTTTAAATTTCTTCACACAAGGTATTGAAGGTAACAAAACTACATTCCACATTTTTTTGACAAAAGGGAGCCAATCGTTCAATTTATCCCTCAATAAACCTCCACTTCATTTTCATAGATTTAATGCTTACTAAATGGCTGAGGAAAGAAATCGCGAAAAAACTCCGATTCATTGATAAAAACAGAAGTGCGTTATTGGACGTCCAGAAAGTATCTTTTAATAATAGTACTAGTAAATTAAATTACTCTTTTTTTAAAGGAAATTTAATCTATTTTATGATGGCATAATTAGAATTAAATTATCCTGAATAGTTTTCGAGCAATCCTTTCTTATTCATTAAAAAACAAGACTAAGTTAAAAAAACAGAAAATTGGACATAGCTCCTTTTCCATTCGGAATCGGGCCATCGTTCAAATGAACTTTTTTGTTGGAAAATATGACTAGAATCATCTCCTAGAGTTTGGCTACTTAGACCTGAGTCAGCCTGTATATAAATATATCAGCGCGGTTACTCCCTATCTCCATAGGGTGAGCCCGCTTATGAGGTTGACCTCACGACGCAATCCGGAAGTGCCGACTTGAAACTTTCACGTTTCAGGCCCTATAGATCACGAAAATATAGGTGGCTCAAAATTTTATATATGTTTATATATAAGGTGGCCCAAATTTATATATATATATATATATATACATATATATATATATATATATATATATATATATATATATATATATATATATATATATATGTGCTTGTCTGTTCGCGCTCTAGCAAGCTCAAAAATGGTCCGATTTTGATGAAAAATCCGATTTTGGTTCAAAAATCTGTCGTCTGATTAGAAAGGTCAAGTTCGTTCACCAGCAAAATCCGCCCACTGGAAGATGGCGTTTGGGGCGAAATTCGCGCAAAAAAATCGTAACTCGTAATTTTGTTTAGATATTGAAACGTTTCAAATTAAGTATCGGTAGTAGAGGATTCTAGGGTCTGGCGGACCCGACAAGGTAAAGTCATAAAGCCCTTTGAACAAAGGCCGAGGAAAATATTATCTGTTTCAAAATGACAATAGGGATATGAACAGGAACCGCGCTAAGATGTTGCAGTTCCTGCGAGTCGGACTGGAAAAGACTCATCTTGCAAGACCTTTAGTTCTTTATTATTTTATTATATTCGAATATGTAATACCATAAAATAATACCTATAGTTTACAACTAATGATGTAAATATTAATTTAATTTATGTTTTCCAGGTAATAATGAACAACTCCTACAACCATAAATATACATCATCTTATATATTCTGAGGTACTTATTTTTTTCTTCAATATCATATCTTACTGAATTAGGATGAGGTCATAACACTTTCGCCCTATATGTATTTTTTTAAACGAGGTTACAAGTTCAGTGTCCAGATTTTGAAAATACTTTGCTGATAAAATATATACTGCTGACAATAAGTAAAAAACTCATTTCAAACTGATGGCTGACCATATTTTGCGTCAGCTTTCTTATCTTTACAAGGAAAATCTTTTTCTTTCTAACACAATTTATTCACCTTGGAACGATAGTAAGCTTCTGGCCTATGCATAAGCCATCAGTTGGTTCCATGTGATTTATTTTACCAGCACGATTGCTTTAGGTGTAATGTAAATGTATTTTGGACGTTTCGTGATGCCAGGAAGTATAAACACTAGAGTTTTATTTTTTATTTTTTTAAATGTTTTTTGGACTATTATCCTTAAAATTATTAATGTCAATAACGGATATTCGTGTAATTGTAAGAAATCCATTTATAATCTGCAATATACGAGAAGGACTTTGTCTACTGGAAATTTAGTATGAACTCACAAAGCATATTGTTAACAGAATGGAGAATAGAGAAGAAATACAATGGGGATAATACAATAGGAGGGAAAGGATGGGAAAAGATTTTACCTTCAGGAAGGAGCGTCTTGACCTTCTTACCAATACATAAATGGATATTTGAAATGCACAAAGAATAAGTTAAGTGCTTCATATATAACCTTCAGGAGAGGCTTATCAGTTCTAGGTCAAAAGGAATCATAAATAAGAAAATATAGTAAGCATTTTTATTTCTTTTTCAAACTCTTAGAAACACTAAATCTCCAGCCAGAGATCTGATCAGATCGTCCCTACCATGTCAAACTATCAAACATGAAAAATCTTGGTTCTAGATTCGGAACTTTTCTCTTGTATTGTGGAAGATGCGGCTTGTTGCAAATTATCACTCTAAACCCTCTATAGAATAGCCTTTAATGCCTTAAGTAAAGTATCGAAGAAGACAATTTTTCAATATGTTACTTCCTCAATGGATAATATATCTTCATTCCTTTTTGGCTCCGAATTCATATTCGATAGTTTGACATGGTAGGGACGTTACGTTCTCTTGTTCTGAGCTTTGGTCTGTTGACAAATCGGCTACCGTGCTTCATATCCATCAGCAACTTAATATATTTAATGAGTTTAGGCTTCAGTGAAGCGGCATCGGGTTCATATTTATTTAAGAAAAGACAATGCTTCTGTCATTAGCTGTTTTGAGTAGATTCCCTTACTAGAATTTAAATTTATTAAATCCTTCCTTATTGTCAAACGCCCGATCATCGCTAATTCAAACCTTCATTCTATTAGGCTGTGCACAATTATGGCCGAGTGCGGCGATGATACTTATGGATTAGGATTAGGATCGGGTTTTAGGGCGAGTAACTTTTCAGTTCTTACGCCCTCTTTATAGAAGTTTAAATATATATAATATATATATATATATATATATATATATATATATATATATATATATATATATATATATATGAATATATGTTTTTCCACTTTCCCCCCTCAATAAATATGAATATGATACTTATGGGATAGCAACTCAAATACATGCTTAATAACGTAAAACTAAGCGGAGACCATAAAACAAAAGTGATCAGCGGTGGGGTCACCGATTTGGCCTATTTTTAGCGCGGTTCCTCCCTCCCCATAGGGAGGAACCCCGCTTATAAGGTTGATCTCATGACGCAATCCAGAAGTGCCGACTAGAAATTTTTGCGTTTCAAAACCCCTAGAGACCGAAAATGATGGTGGTTCAAATTTGTATATATTTATATATATATATATACATATATGTATATATTTATATATATATATATATATATATATATATATATATATATTTGTTGTCTGTTCGCTCTCTAGGTAGAAGATGAAAGGTCCGATTTTGATGAAATTTGGTACAAAAATCCGTCGTCCACTTTGAAAGGTCAAGTTCGTTAACCAGCAAAATCCGTCCACTGGAAGATGGCGTTTGGGGCGAAATTCGCGCAAAAAAAATCGTAACGCTTACGTTTTTGAGTTCATAAGCTTGTAAGTACTCGTTTTATAGGCTTCTTGGGCTAGGAAAACGAATGAAACCATTTTCAAGACGATAGCTTTAACCGTTTTCGAGAAAATTGGAAATATAGTTTTTGAATACCGTTTTTGGTTTGGGTACTTAGAATCATGGGATTCAGTTGAAACATTTTCTGCATGTTCTAATTTCATTAAAACTAATATGTTGAAATTTTTGTTACGTTTGGAGTTAAGGAAGGGTTAGAATAAAATATTTTATTAACAGACAAAAAGTTTTGGTAACTTTGTATACTTTCCTTAATATCTCGAAAAAGGTTGAGAATCTTGGTAAACGGAAGAATACTATTAGAAAGCTTTCATTAGAACCTTTTTTGTAGAGCATTTAGTAAGCTCAACAAAAAAGGTTCTAATGAAAGTTTTGATTAGACGATGTCAATCGGAGAAATAAGTGCTTAAAACTTTAAAGTAATTGATTTCGCTTATTCGAACTGTTCTTTTTGTTTGTTTTTATTCCTTGTTATTTTTTAACTGCTTATAGCTGGATAATGTATTTGATAATAAATCAGGTTAAGAAAAATAAGAAAAACAATTTAATCTTAGAGATATGGATTTCCAAGATATAGCTTTTCAAATGCCTAGCGGGGTCCTTCCTAGGACGGGGACCCATCCAGGTAAGATTGTAAATAAGACGTTTCTTGAAAGTAAAGATGGAACTGTCAACTTTAGTCCTCCTCTGGCACTTTCATTGCTGACGAAGGCTATCAATGAGTAGCCAAAACGTCCTAAATATAGATTTTTTAACAAAAATCGTATTAAGGTTTCTTTAGCCGAATCCCAACCATTCCATCTTTACTTATCACCTCGACGGCTAAATATCTAATCTTCATTCTTTCTAGAAATGTGGACCCAAAATAATAACAGCTTCTATTTTAATCATTTTAAATGAGTCTAGAGATAAGAACGGAAACGCGCTAAGATGATGCAGTTCCTGCGAGTCGGACTTTTTTTTCTAGTGATTCTGCATTGAAAAATTGTCCACACGTGTCCGAGCGTTCCGTCCAATGCACCTTAGGAGCTGAGAAATAAAATAAAATAGGTTTAAAACGCTTTATTTTATTTCTTGATTTTATAAAATGATAAATATATAAATAAAAATATATTTATAAATAAATTATTGTTTAACGATTGAATTTTTTCTTTATAATCTATTCTCTGAAAGAAAGAAATTGGTGAAAGACTAATGTCGAAATCATTTTCTAAACTCAAGAAATAAAATAAAGCATTTTCTACCTGTTTTATTTTATTTCTCGGCTCCTAAGGTGCATTGGACGGAAAGCTCGGACACGTGTCGACTATTTTTCGATGCAGAAATACCAGAAAAAATGGGCCATGATACATTTTGGAAAAAAAAAAATCGTTTAAAAACAACAAATATACCAACAACGAATATAGATTTCCTGGACAAAACAAATTTTTCAAGAATAAAATAAGTAGTATAAAATATTGTTTTACTTTTCACTAAAAACCTTGTAATTTCTAGCGGTGCAAAAACGTTTATCATAAAGGTGTTTTGGGATTACAACCAGTAATAAAATTAAAAAGCAATATTAGAGAAATATTCTAAAAGTAATTAGGTATAAAAAAAAATGTTAGTTCAAATGGGATTGAATACCATAGGTTTGGGAGACAAAGACAAGGTATGGTTGGGATTCGGCTAGGAGAAAAAAACGTCAGACCTTCAAGAAGAAATCTGTATTGGACGTTTCGGCTGCACTTTGGCAGCCTTCTTCAGCTAAAAAATATATACAACTTATAAGTAAAAAAAAAAAAAAACAGGCAGAAATGGTCGTAGTTTATACATCATGACAATAAATTTAAACTAATCCTATTTTTAAACAATTAAAATTCGGTAGATAGGCAGTTATTATAGAAAATGTGGTTTTCGGTAAGAAACAATTAACAATGGTGTGAATTTTCATTGTTTGTTTTATCTACCGAATTTTCATTGTTTAAAAATAAGATTAGTTCAAATTTATTGTCATGATGTATAAACTACGACCATTTCTGCCTGTTTTTTTACTTATAAGTTGTATATATTTTTTAGCTGAAGAAGGCTGCCAAAGTGCAGCAGAAACGTCCAATACAGATTTCTTCCTGAAGATCTGAAGTTTTTTTCTCCTAGCCGAATCCCAACCATACCTTGTCTTCGTATCACTGCAACGGCTAACTATCTCCATCTCTACCAAAGGTTTGGGAGGTTTTTTCCCCTACCGGCCCACTGTGTGCCGTTAGAAACTTAATTTTTAAATCTTTGTTTTTCTTCTTACGAAAATAATATGTTTACTTATCAAAACATGAAATCCGATGACCAAAAGATATTTTCAACTGCTATATTATTTGTTTATAATTTAATTATTTGATATTCACAATAGAGAGGGCGAGCATGGATTGAGAGCTGTCTCCTGCCTAGTGGTGGGACTTGAGTAATGTTGCCAGCTCGGACACTGATGGACCTCTCCCACCTACACAATTAATGGCTGATCAATCAACCGCTCTACCCACCACTTTTTTTGTCTTCATTCTTTATTTAAATATATTTTTTCTATTGAGAATGGAAATTTAGTTTGAGTTCCTTCGCGAATAACACTCCGATGGTGGAATATGGATGTAATTTAGTCTGAAATAATTCACCCCTCGTGTGGGGGATTTGGAAAATTTAATATTCCCTCTGTGAGGCTTTTAGTATTACAGTAGTACACTTTTTAATATATATATATATATATATATATATATATATATATATATATATATATATATATATATATATCGTATTTTCGTGGTAGGCGGAAGGTCAAAAAATAAAAACTTCACCGTGTGGTGAAACCGTGTAGTTTCTCCAGCTTTATTACCTCCCTACATGTTTCACACCTTTTTAGTGCCTCTCCTATAATAACCTTCCACCAGTACGGCCAAGTTTAGACTGTTCATGGTCTGAAAGAATCCAACTTGGCGAAATATAATCAGCCGATCGATAATCGATATGTCATACGTTTAAAATTAATTTCCAGGAGAAATATAGTGTTAACAATTAAAACCATCTTCCCACCCTCCAATTAAAACATTTTATTTTTTGTCAAATAAGTTAATACAAACAGTATTCAAATGTAGTATATTAGTTTCTTTATTTACCACTTTCTTTCTATTTTTTATGATATGGATATTTTCTTTAATTCTTCTTTTCGTTCTATTTCTTTGTTGACCTAATGTGCTAATATTTTCAAAATTAAAGCTATATTTACATTTTGTAGCATGATAAGCCAACGCTGTTTTATTCTCTCCTTCATCAATACTTTGCGCATGCTGTTTAATTCATTTTTGAAGTAACTTCCGATATGATTTTCAAATTGAGTTTGAAAAGAAATATACCAATATCTTGGAAATATGACAAAAGAATAAAAAATAGCTTCAGTCATATTAAAGATAAATTAAAATTAAAGGAAACTAAATACAATATCTACAAAATGAACTGCAATACATTTTGTAGATATTGTATTTAGTTTCCTTTAATTTTAATTTATCTTTAATATGACAGAAGCTATTTTTTATTCTTTTGTCATATTTCCAAGATATTGGTATATTTCTTTTCAAACTCAATTTGAAAATCATATTTTACTTGTTGTTTTTTTTTTGGGGGGGAGTAAGACTTAACAGCTAGTCATAAAATTCATGGCTGGGCTGTCACTCAAAATATATCCCGGGTTGTTGGCAACGGCTGAAAGTCAAAAAATAAACTATGAATCAGAAAAATTGATATATTGACTAACAGGGCCAGGTCAGGTCAATTTATTTTTGTCTGCTCGATGTAATTAGTGCACTTTGGAAAATTATAAAAAACATTCGTTCCTAAAAATATCTCTTTCCCTCTACTTCTCTCTCTCTCTCTCTCTCTCTCTCCCTCTCTCTCTCTCTCTCCCTCCCCCCCCTCCACCCATGTTTTTACACTTAATCACTGTTTCAATCAATTAAATTTAAAAAAAAATTAACTTACGAGCTTGCTATGACTAATTGTTCTGTATTTTACTGCCTAGTGTTTTACTTTTGGGGAACCCTACGCCACACAGTGGTGCAAAACGACATATCTTGTTTCAAAAAAGGCTACAGCCTCCAAATCTTAACCGATTTCAACGCGCTTTTTTTTTTTTTCTTTTTTTTTTTCTTTTTTTTCTCTCTCTCTCCCTCTCCCTCTCTCTCTCTCTCTCTCTCTCTCTCTCTCTCTCTCTCTCTCTCTCTCTCTCTCTCTCTCTCTCCCTCCCTCCCCCCCCCCCTCCACCCATGTTTTTACACTTAATCACTGTTTCAATCAATTAAATTTAAAAAAAAATTAACTTACGAGCTTGCTATGACTAATTGTTCTGTATTTTACTGCCTAGTGTTTTACTTTTGGGGAGCCCTACGCCACACAGTGGGGCAAAACGACATATCTTGTTTCAAAAAAGGCTACAGCCTCCAAATCTTAACCGATTTCAACGCGCTTTTTTTTTCTTTTTTTTTCTTTTTTTTCTTTTTTTTTTTTTTTTAAAGCTAATAAAATGTAAAGCATCTTTGTCTAATCAGATTTTTGTTTTCCTCGTTTGATAAATTATGTGTTAAGAAGTTAAATTCGAAACGAAGTTTTACAATCCTTATATAAGTAGTCTTCGTAATGAATGAATGCGCATTCCGATTCCGCTAGACGTGGAAGCACAAAATTTACTTAAAGAATAATTTACAAAATAGTTTATATAAAAATTAATAACATTGGTAATATTTTAGCATCTCATTTAGTTAATTACAATCATCATCTATACTAAATATTATTGCAATTAATCGGATTGTTGAATTAAGATTAATTTACGTTTTATGAAAATGTGTCACTCTGATTTTTCCCAGCCTAATCAGGATTTCAATGTTTATATCAGTGCTCGTATTAAGTTAGATGACAAATTAAATGTTATTTTATGTTCAATTGTAAAATTTCGTGAATTTAACTTCTTTACATCTCATTGAATAAACAAGAGAAACAAAAAACATCTTACTAGACAAAGTTGTTATACATTTTATTAGCTTTCATTAAAATAAAATACTCTGAAGTCGGTTAAGATTTAGAGGCTGTAGTCTTTTTTTGAAACACGATTTGTCGTTTGGCCCCAGTAGTATCCCCAGTAGTTCTTCCAGTACCTATATCATTATTTGAACGTTGGAAGTCTATTTTCTCAAACGTATCACTTCAGAAGAGTGACGCGCAGGCCTAAAAGATAATTTCATTATCTTTCTGAAGTATTCCTAAGGGTGGGTTTACACTTGCTAGTTATTGCAGGATATTTCTATCAGAGAGAAATTGCGACTATTGAAACCCCATGTAAAATGTATGTCTGCAATAAATTGCTCATGGTAGAATTTATTGCCGACATACATTTTACATGGGGTTTCAATAGTCGCAATTTCTCTCTGATAGAAATATCCTGCAATAACTAGCAAGTGTAAACCCACCCTAAGGTACAAATTTAATAAGAAATAATGAATTGACCTGTTAATTTCAATTAGTAACCGAGCGAATTGGATAAAGAGGTCTCGGTTAGAATAATCATCAAGATTTTCCTTACACCTCAGAGATTACATTCAGCGGATGAATCTAATTTATAAACAGAGCTGTATCTTCAACAGTACCTCTCCCCAACCATTTAGCTGAAGGCGGAGCAAACCGACCGCATAAATAGCCCTGTCAGACTTAATTTACTTGTTAAACGTCTGAGAGAGGATTACCACGGTTACACAACGGATGAGTGATGACAGTCGGCAAACAGAAACCCGGCAGTCAATGGCCGCAAACTGGGTAGGGAGCCTTTGTGCGGTTTCTCGGCGGGGGACACAATGCCAAATCAGTTAGGCAGACATGCCCACGTGACCGAGATGGCAGATGCAGTGCCTTGGAGCTGGTATTGTTGCCATAACCACCTTCGTACCTTTGACAATGAATACCTATTAGGTGGCTAGTGGTTTCAACTAACAAGATTTCCTCGACTCAAACTGATTCCGTTTGCTCCTCAACATCTACCTCACTAAGCATTTACCCAATAATATAATTGGACGCCTTTAAACGGAAAGGAACCAAGTGCCATCTGTTCATTCTTTAGAGAATTGGGTTTAAAGTTTTTTGTGGGTCTAAAATTCCTTTATTACCTGAAATGTTTTATTCATTTTCTCTCATTAAAATAAACTGTTGTTATGGTAATGGGGTTTTATTTTTATAGTTATTGATAAAATGGTGCTTGATTCCTTTCTGTTTATTACAGCATACTGGATGCACCATTTCACTTTTTTTGGTATTTTTTCTTGCTTTAATGACAACATTACATTTTAACCAGTTTTTTATTACAATTTCGTAAAAAATGGCGCTGGGTTCCTTTCCGTTTATAGGCGTCCAATTAATCCTAATAAAATGACTTAATTCAACAGCACACTTCACAATTAATTTCCAACGCTAGTTTTCATTATTCTACTATAATCCTTTGCATAAGAGAAATATAAAGAATTTCAATTTGCACGTTGGAACGTAGCTAGTAAGGTATGGAAATCATCCTCGATCATACCTACTGGATACTGAAAATGACCTTCGTTAAAACATATATAAGTCTTTTAACCATAGTTTTTTGTTTTCTTGTGGCGAAACTACACAGGGTGTCCCGTAAATGTCTAGTCATATTGTGTGAGGTGGTAGAGGACCCTTAGGGGAACACAAAATGTTATGTGTCGATTTTCCGAATTCTCACACATAAGGGAGAAAACGTAATTTTATTGTTTCTTCGAGACAAACGTGGTTTTTAGAAGAATAATCGTTGTAACTCTGTCCCAGGTGGTTGTACTAGAAAGGAAGTGAAACCAATCGAAAGATGAGTAAATTTACTATAAAACTAGTTGGGAGCAAATCTCAGATCCTGCCCATTGAAGAGTAACGCTGGTAAGAAATTTCAAGAAAAATTCAGGAAATTTAGAATAGCTTTCTTTTGGTAAGATGGACATACTTAAATGCATTCATTTTTATGTTTGCTCCCAACTAGTTTTATTGTAAATTTACTCATCTTTCGATTGGTTTCACTTCCTTTCTAGTACAACCACCTGGGACGGAGCTACAGCGATTATTATTCTAAAAACCACGTTTGTCTCGAAAAAACAATAAAATGACGTTTTCTCCCTTATGTGTGAGAATTCGGAAAATCGTCACATAACATTTTTTGTTCCCCTAAAAGATCCTCTATCACCTCCCACAATATGACTAGACATTCACGGGACACCCTGTATATACAGTGGCTCACAGTCAAAATGATGCAAGATATTTACTTTTTTAAAAATATATTTAATACCAACCCACAAGTTATTCTGAAAAATATTTGTTTACAAAAAATCAGTAGGATCATTAGGCTAGAATAAACAATAGTTAAAAATTAATTTGAGAACAAATCATAAAATTAAACAAAACCTTTATACATTAATATAAACTTTTAAGTTCAAAGTGAAAATGATGCAAAATGGAAAACGTGCAAAAATTCAAAAATATTTTAAATTTTAGTACTTTTAGGTATTCCTTTATTAGTTATTATCACTTTCAAACAATTGGGCATGAATTGGACAAGCTTTTCTCTGCAAGATGGACATATCTTCTTCCATTCTTCTTGAACAGTCTTTTTGAGATATTCTTGGTGTGATATCTTATGTTTCCTGACTTTTGTCTCTAATTAACTTCATAAATTCTCTATGACGTTGAGATGTGGTGATTGGAGGGGTGTTTTCATAGTTTTGGAGCAATTATGTGAACCCATTCTCTTGCAAGATAAGAAGAATGCTTGGGCTCGTTAAGTCTATAAAAAGTCCGACTCGCAGGAACTGCGTCATGTTAGCGCGGTTACGTACATCTCGAAGAAATGGAATAGATTAGCATCACATATCACAGGAAACTGACAGTAGCCAACTTACACAGAAGCGGATAATTCTTAATCCTCATTGTTGAGGTAGGCTGAATAAGTCAATACCAATATGTACTGAAAACATACTCCCTCTTCGACTACTGCACAGAAGGCTCTATTTCGAACCAAAAATTCGTTGTCATTTTAAGTTTATTTTCTTTTACTAGTAAATTCATTTTACTATTACAATGTGCTTCATGGCGAATAAAATGCATTCTGTCGTGGGTTAAATCTTTCTATAAAAAAATAAATAACTTTAACTTCAGTTGAAGGCTATGAGGAAGGTTATATAAATAGGAGAATTCAAAACAAACTATGCATACGCCATCATGATTAGCCACAGCCATCTTGATTACCACAGCCACCTCAAACTTATTACCAATACCTTTCACCGTTTCTTTGCTTATTTTACTAAAATACTAATTTTACTGATTAATGCAATTTAAAACAAAAAAAACAACCAATTAAAAAGTGAGGCAAACAAAGCGAAAAACCCTTTCAAAACAACAAAACAAGCACTTTTTAAGTTTTAAGCGCTTATATCTCTGATTGACGTTGCCCCATCGAATATTGCTTCAGAACCTTTTTTGTAGAGAATTTAGTAAGCATTCGAATGGTCCCACTTACCACGATTTCTCAACCGTTATCTACATATTTACGAAAAATGTATGAATATCCGAAAACCTTTCATGTCGATTAATGAAATATTTTTTTCGCATACTTCCTGAACTCCAAATATAACCAAACTTTAAACATCTTAGTTGGGATTAATTACCAAGATATTGAAAATATTTCAATTGAATCCCGCGATTCTAAGTACCCACAAAAAAATAATGACTTACAAAAACATTGATTTCACTTTTCTGAGAAACGGTCACAGATATCGCCTTAAAAATGGTTTCATTCGTTTTCCTACGTTAAGAAACCTATAAAACAAGTACCCGCAAGCATACGAACTCTTAGCCGTAATGATAATGTGCAATTATCAGATATTCTGAGTAAACTAGTCGTCGAAATATGATTTTTCTTCAACTAATGAAGTCTGTGAAGTTCAGGAAAAAAAATTGTGGTCAATCCGCACCTTACAATAAGAGTTTCGCGAAGAGCGATATCCACCCCCGGTCTGAAATTATCTTATTTATGTGAATACACTTACGAATTGTGTGAACACTACAATTTTTTATTAAAAATTAACAAAATAAAGTTAAATAAAATTTTCGCTCCTGGGGACAGAAAAAATCGTCGCCTCGAAGGGTTAATGTAATTACTTTCAACCATACACAATTTTAAGTATTTTTCCCAACCATGCCCACCAAATCCATGAATAATGTCTGACTATCAATTACAGATTATTAATTTCCCAATTTGCAAATCGTTTGTATAAAGACGATTCCGGTAAGGATTATCTCGAAAAAAAAAACCAGGCCTACGTCGAGAGACTTTTTCTGAATACAATCCCTACCCCCTACCCCCGATCCAGGTGGCTGTTACCTATTTCTATGCAAATCCAGAAACGGAGCTTTATTTGTTTTGTTTTATAAACTTTTCCCCTCTCAAGCCGTTCACCCCGCCCGGATCTGAGCAAACCTAAATTGAAAAGTCAATAAAGCATTTCTAATAAACTCATAGGAAATTCTGTACAGATATTATTGTAACCAATATCTATGGGAAGAAGTATAGATTCCATCGAACGAAAAATTTCCACAACAATTACGATGACAGATAAAATGCTAGTTAATTACGCCTGAAACCATTCTAATTATAACAATTCAATTCGAAAAACTTTTAAATGATAAATTTTAAAATAATTATGATTACAAAAAATGTTTAGAATATCGTACATGATAGCTAGTACGCATAAGTGTAAAAATTGCCTGTTGGAGGGTAGGATTCTTTATATTTTATTTGTTCGTTATTAAAAATATAAGTTTGTGGAGTTGGATATGTCCTTAATAGGCTCTGAAATTAGAAAAATCCTTGCTACAGGTGGGACTCGAAACCCTATCTCCCGAATGAGAAGCCAAGGCGTTAGCCACTAGACCACGGGGAGCAGGGCCGCCTCATGGGGGGACTGCCGGGTACAGTTGTCCCGGGCCTCGCTGATTGGGAAAAAAAATGTATAGCTTATGAGCTTGTAAAAAGAATGGGGTTTAGAAATATAGACGGGCGTAGCCTATATTTATTTGAATTGGATCTATATTTTTTTAATGTACATTAACGACAAAACAAGTGCAGTCCCAGAATGGTATATTTCATTAGGAGTCGTAAGGGTGGGTTTACACTTGCTAGTTATTGCAGGAAATTTATATCAGACAGAAATTGCGACTAGTGTAAACCATGAGCAATTTATGTCTGAGATATATATTTCTATCACGAACTATAAGTGTCGACAGTTCTATACCACCAGGTGTAAACACAGATTTTTACGAGAAGAATTTAATTTCAGAGATAAATATCTTGGCTACTAGCTGTATTGTCGACATTTCTATACCAACAGATGTAAACACTGATTATTTGTGCTTTTGGTGAATTTATTGCAAATTAGAACAAATCCAGAACTGTCCTATGCATATCCATGACATAAATGTCTAGCTGTTTCTGTCAGTATGTAAACCTTCAAGAGAATATCTATCCGACACCTGACATATATTTCCTGCGAGAAGTGTCAGATGTAAACGCACCCTAATAAAACTACAAGTACCGAAAGTGACCTTTGCTGCACCGCTTGTCGGCTTTTATTCTCATTTCGCTCAAAACCAAGATGAAAATAATTTTAAAATGTCCAAAGTCCAGCAGTATAGCAAAGTACAGTAGAACATGGATAATTCGAACTTCGATAATTCGAAATCGTGGTTAATTCGAATATTTCTCTCGGTCCCTAGAATTTAGGGCATAAACAATGTTAAAAAATCGTGGTTAATTCGAATAAAATTTTGGATAATTCGAATTTTTTATCTCCAATGGGAAGTGGTCGATTTTAAATCTTGTGAAAATATTCTCCCCTCGGGCAAGAAGGATAGTAAGATACGGATGTAGGGATTCCTGGACAAGAAGCGCAGCTTCTCACCATCCCTCTCATCTTCATTTCCTATGCAATTATGTCAGGCAGCGTCTAGATCTGTTGTATTGTTAGTGCCTTGAATTTCTGGTGTAGAGTGGAGTTGTTGATTTAGGATGTCGAAGCCTAGAAAATATAAAACTTTAACGTTGTCAGAGAAAATAGGTGTGATTAAAGAAGTTGAAAAAGGAATAAAGAAAAAAAACTAAAAATGCCAATGAATTCCTCCGAACTCATTATCAACTTACCTGAAAAACAAAGAAAAAGGTTCTTGCCCATGAAAATGACTTTTTTTCAAAAAAATAGACTTTTATTTTTACTTTTTTGATAAATTATTTATTACTTATGCACGTAATCATCAATTTATGAAATGTTTGTTATTGTCTAAATAAAATATATGTATTTTTTTAAATTAAAAACTGTGAAAATATGAAATTCAATTTTTACCCCTTTATTTTCAAAAACTTTTGTAATTCGAAGTTTGGATAATTCGAATTTTTTTATCGGTCCCTTGGGGTTCGAATTATCCAAGTTCTACTGTACTAGAATTTTCAGTCAGGCTCTAAGAAGTGAGAGCCCGACTATGAGAAGTGGGGGCCCGTGATCTGGTCCTGGGCCCGGCTCTGAGATGTGGCGGCTCTAACGGGGAGACCCTTATTTAATATTTCTAGAGGGGGGGGGGGAGAGAGAGAGAGGGGGGGGAGGGGAGAGAGAGAGAGAGAGAGGGGGGGGGGGGGGGAGGAGAGAGAGAGAGAGAGAGAGAGAGAGAGAGAGAGAGAGAGAGAGAGAGAGAGAGAGAGAGAGAGAGAGAGAGAGAGAGAGAGAGAGAGAGGGAGAGTGAGTGTGTGTCTCACTGTGGTCCAGTGGCTAACGTGGCAACATAAAGACAGCCCAGCAGATGCAGGATATATATATATATATATATATATATATATATATATATATATATATACATAACTGGGTATACAGGTAGATTTTGATACAGGGAGAGTCATAGGCAGAAAGTAGGTGTAGCATAGCACGCCGGGTAACAGCTAGTAAATTATAAATTTTTCAAAAAGAAATATTCTTTTAATCTGAATGAAAATTGAACAGATTATATACAGGTGTATATATCTTATATTTAGAATTTATGTAATAAATAACTAAATAATATTGGTAAAGAAGGAATTTGGGAGAGGGAGGGGGATAAATCCAAAGAAATAGGATCTAGAGACCGTAAACAGATACGGTTTAAATAAATACTGAAAAAAAAAATCAAGTTTAAGAAGAAATGAAGGTTTCTACTTTGAGACAGACATCAGGGAGAATCCGCTCTTGGGTCTTTGAAAGAGGAGAGATGTTCCTTTGGATCGAGTGGGGAGTCCTTGCTTTGGGTCTGTAAGCACAGAATTAAATCCAGCTCCTTCGTCTTTGTCCGAAGGTCACCGATCCCTAAGAAGTCAATTCCGAATCCAAAGTCAAAGGTACCCAATGCAAGGAGTCAAGTGCAAATCCACAAAGGATCACCTTATATTGGAGGAAGGGCCTTCCTGTAAAGAAGTCCTGATGAAAAACGAACTCATTAGTGGGGATGGATTTTATTACGGCTCATTCCTTTCCTCTTTTCCTTCCTTTTCGAAGATTCGTTTCTCAAAAACGAACCATTGGATTAGACTTCACGGGTCACTTATTGAGGCTCGGTTTTAATGAGAAATTTCTAAGATGTCTTCAGGTCCGAGGCCATCCGTCTTAACATGAAGGCCATCTGGTCCCTGTAATTTAAAAAATTATTGGCCCCTCTTCAATGTTCATCTGCATGTTATAATAGAACATTCAGATATTTCGAACGCTGTAAATATCCAAGTATGTTGCTCAACGAACTCAATTTCTTCAGATATCATTCCTGGATTTTGATAGTGTGACATTTCTGTTTATATACCTGGTAATATACAATGTACATAAAATTTAAAAATATTTGCATTTAATATTTCTTACCGTCTCTGCTTTCTGCCATAAATTTAGGTTAGTTTTCAGTATAATAGGAATGGTAGCTAAAATATACATTGTTTTGGTAAAATAGGAATTGTAGCTAATATATGCATTGTTTTAGTAAAGTAGTAATTATAACTAATAAATTCATTCTTTTAACGTCTAATGTGTAAATTGGAGAGCTCAAGGACCGAGTCTAAATACTATCTGTATTTAAGAGAGCTTCTACTGCTATAAAAATATTTTATTCTTCAGCTATACAGACTTTAAAAAGAGTTTATATCCTTAGGTTTTCATAAATGCTACGTAATACAATAATATTTATAGTATTTTGTAGCATTCTAATATTAGTGATTTCTTATTTAAAAAACCACAGATATTATCTAGTTTGTGGTTTCTTTAATCAGTGAAAGTTCTATCTATTTATTCGTCACAGTGAGGGGATATACATATATGCCGTGTAGGGTGAGTTTAAATTTTTATTTAAAATTATTTTTATTTTTATTCTTGACCTTTCAAATTACACGAAAGATTTTTGTACCAAATTTCGTCAATATTTATATATATATATATATATATATATATATATATATATATATATATATATATGTACATGTACACATATATATGTACATATATATATATATGTATATATTTATATATGTATGTATATACACACAAATTTGAACCACCATCATTTTCGGTCTCTAGGGGTTCTGAAACGCAAAATTTTGTAGTCGGCACTTCAGGATTGCGTCATGAGATCAACCTTATTAGCGGGGTTCCTCCCTATGGAGGGAGGGAGGAACCGAGCTAAAAGGGTGGCAACCTGTACTTAGCCCGGCTTCAATAGCCCAATAGTTCATACACCGTTAATCATGGAAATTAAATTATATTTGGAGGGTTACCTAAACCCAACTGTCCAGACCAAACTGACAAGTTTTTAGTTTTTATTTAAAAATGTAAAAAATAAAAAATCTTTTTATTGTTCCTTCTGAAAATTTAAACGCACGTGTCTACTTATTGTCATAACGGTCTCACATAATCCTTTAAAATCTTCGGCCAAAAAGTTTCTACTTTCTATCTTAAATATTGCCTGTACAAAGCAGAAAGTATCAGGGTGTCCAGGGGACAAGGGCCTTCTGGTGCATTTTTGGTCGCAGTCAGAGATACTAATAAGAATCACCCAGCTTTTAATGAGTACCTGCGAAAGGAACAGTCAGGCTTACGGGGCATAATACTGACCACTGTCTTCATCGTTTTTTATTCTATTTGTGACAGCAATAATCTTTAATATTTACTCTCTCTCTCTCTCTCTCTCTCTCTCTCTATATATATATATATATATATATATATATATATATATATATATATATACTCTTTTCTTGAAATCATATCTATTTTTTTTTTTCATATTCCAAAATCGTTTACTATTGTATAGAGTGGAATCAAGGGATACAGATCGAGAGGATACCTATTGAAAAACATTCTCTAAGCATCTCTGTTGATGTTTCTGACAGGTAATATTGTCGGTATCCCCCTTGCTAACTTGCCTGGAAAATCGTGGAGGTTGGGTAGCCAATATAGCTCAAATATAAGTTTTCATATAGGCATTGGGAAGCTTTGAAATATTCTACGGTTTTTATCTGCAGAAAATCCAGGAATTCTTTCAGTTATCAATATCCTCTATCCTTATCCCGAATATAAGACGCTATAAAAATCTATTTAAAACCCCCTTGTTGTTCTTGAGAGTGCTGAAAATGTAATTACGAAATTTATCTTAATCTCTATTAACTTTTTTATCTTCTATGCAATATCAAATTATAAAGATAATCGCTTATTCACTCGGTTTGAAGTAAAGGAAGTATTACCCATAAAAAATAAAAAAAAATAAAAAAAAAAAAATGTAATAACAAAAATGGATTGTTTTGGGACCGTCGTATATTTTCTAAAATATCTCAAAAACGATAGGAAATTGTGGTAAATAGAAGGCGACCATTCAAAAGCATACTAAATTGTCTACAAAAAAGCTTCACAGGTCATTTTGGATAGGACTATACCAATCGGAGAAATTAGTACTTGAAACTTCGAAGGTATTAAATTTCTTCCTTTATACGGATTTTGTGTTTTATTTCCTCAGTTCTTTATTGCGTGGTTTTTGAATTGTTTTGACTTATAATTTTAGAAACAATTTTTGGTTGTTAGTCATTCATCTTTCCGAGGTGATGCATCTTCCGAATGAGCAATTTCCGCTACCGTAGTGGCACCTAAAATCTAACTTTTCTTCAGCATTTTATTATAGTAGTTTTTTGTAGTTTTTATACTGCATTTTATTATAGTGGTAGTTATACCCGAAATATTAACTATATTCATTCCAAGCTTTTCAAATGACACTAGGCATAAGAATGTTGTGGAAATACGTTAAGATGACGAGGTTCCTGAGAATCGGGCTTTTATTTATATATTGTACATTATTAGTTTTTTTTTTTTTTTTTTTTTGTTTTTTTTTTAATTTTTCCTGTTTTTTTTTTTATTTATCCTCATCATTTTAAACTTACCCATTTTAGTGGAGTTTTCTTTATACGTTCAAACTAAGCCTAAAGTTAATACTCTTATATATATATTTAAAAAAAATAAAATCGCAGAGCATTTTTAAAATCTCAGAGCAGAAGATAGATGATATTACCAAATTAACCGAACTTATAAAAGAAGATATGGGTTACCTTAAAGATAGGATTAAAGAATTAGAATTAAAGGATAATAAGTCCGACTCGCAGTTCCGTTCTTATCCCTAGTCTAATTTGGAAAGATTAAAATAGAAGCAGTCATTATTTTGGTTCCACCTGTCTTGAAAGGTCTTTATTTACGATCTTACCTGGAAGGGTCGGCTAACACTAGAAACGGTCCCGCTAGTTACAAGCAAGACCTTGTAATCTTGGAACTCTATATTTCTAACACTAAATCGTTTTTGTTATTTTACTTAACCCGTTTTATTGTCAAATACATTATCCAACTATAAGCAATTCAAAAATAACAAGGAATAAAACAGACAAAAAAAAACGTTCGAATAAACGAAATCAATTACTTTAAAGTTTTAAGCACTTATTTCTCCGATTGACATCGCCTAATCAGAACTTTCATTAGAACCATTTTTGTAGAGCATTTAGTAAGCTTTCTAATGGTAATCTTACGTTTCGCAAGATTCTCAACCTTTTTCGAAATATTAAGGAAAGTATACAAAGTTACCAAAACTTTTTATGTCTGTTAATAAAATATTTTATTCTAAACCTTCCCTAACTCCAAACGTAACAAAAATTTCAACATATTAGTTTTAATGAAAGTAGAACATGCAGAAAATGTTTCAACTGAATCCCATGATTCTAAGTACCCAAACCAAAAACGGTATTCAAAAACTATTTTCTAATTTTCTCGAAAACGGTTAAAGCAATCGCATTTAAAATGGTTCCATTCGTTTTCCTAGCCCAAGAAGCCTATAAAACGAGTACTTACAAGCTTATGAACTCAAAAACGTAAGCGTTACGATTTTTTTTGCGCGAATTTCGCCCCAAACGCCATCTTCCAGTGGGCGGATTCTGCTGGTTAACGAACTTGACCTTTCAAATTGGAAGACGGATTTTTGTACCAAATTTCATCACAATCAGACCATTAGGGAAGCCATATATATATATATATATATATATATATATATATATATACACAAATTTGGACCACCGTTATTTTCGGTCTCTAGGGGTTCTGAAACGCGAAATTTTCTAGTCGGCACTTCCGGATTGTTTCATGAGATCAACCTTATAAGCGGGGTTCCTCCCTATGTAGGGAGGGAGGAACAGCGCTAAAAATTTAGAAGATGTATTTAAAAAATACATTGAGACTGATTATAGGAAGAAAAAATCATTATTTTCAACATAAAAATTAATAGTTATAAAGATGTTGAAAAAACGGTACTGAACCTATGTAATGAAACAATGAAAGTTCCTGTCAGAGTGCGAGAAATAGATTACATAAAACTCCTTGGCAATGGGGAAAGCTTAAATAGACCAATTCCAATTAAATGTACAACTCTTCGTTTAAAAAAAAAAATACTTAGCGAAACAAAAAACTTAAGAAGAAAATCTATAGCTATTACCGAAGATTATTCTAAAGATGTGAGAACTAGAAGAAGAGAACTTATTCCATACTTGAGAAACAGTCCAGGCAACGAAACAAGCTATAGGTGGAAATTTTTGGAACACAATTTTTGACTTCATAACTTTGTTTGGGCTGGATAGGAGGTGAACATATCAAAAGTCCTCGCCCCTAGCCATTAAGCCGGGGGAGGGGGGGTTTAGAAGGTCCCATTTTTCGGGTTTTCACTTATATCTCGGAAACCCTGCGTCCTAGCGACATGACTATTCTATAACAAATGAAAGCTTATTAAATTTCCTACAAGTTCTATTCTATAAGGTTTTTCGAGATATCTTTAGTTTTCGAAATATCCGCTCGTGAAAGTCTGTCATTTTGGGAAAAAGCAAACTTTTTAGCGCGGTTCCTCGCTCCCCCATAGGGAGGAACCCCGCTTATTAGGTTGATACAATGAAACAATCCGGAAGTGCCGACTAGAAAATTTCGCGTTTCAGAACCCATAGAGACCGAAAATAACGGTGGTTCAAATTTGTATATATATATATATATATATATATATATATATTTGTCTGTTCGCTCATTTCTGGCTTCCCTAATGGTCCGATTGTGATGAAATTTGGTACTTCCGTCTTCCAATTTGAAAGATCAAGTTCGTTAATCAGCAGAATACGCCCACTGGAAGATGGCGTTTGGGGCGAGATTCGCGCAAAAAAAATCGTAACGCTTACGTTTTTGAGTTCATAAGCTTGTAAGTACTCGTTTTATATGCTTCTAGGGCTAGGGAAACGAATGAAATCATTTTCAAGGCGATAGCTTTAACCGTTTTCGAGAAAATTGGAAAAATAGTTTTTGAATACCGTTTTTGGTTTGGGTACTTAGAATCATGGGATTCAGTTGAAACATTTTCTGCATGTTCTACTTTCATTAAAACTAATATGTTGAAATTTTTGTTACGTTTGGAGTGAAGGAAGGGTTAGAATAAAATATTTTATTAACAGACATAAAAAATTTTGGTAACTTTGTATACTTTCCTTAATATTTCGAAAATGGTTGAGGATCTTGCGAAACGTAAGATTACCATTAGAAAGCTTACTAAATGCTCTACAAAAATGGTTCTAATGAAGGTTTTGATTAGGCGATGTCAATCGGAGAAATAAGTCCTTAAACCTTTAAAGTAATTGGTTTCGTTTATTCGAACTGTTCTTTTTGTCTTTGATTTTGGTACTTAGAATTATGGGATTCAGTTGAAACATTTTCTGCATGTTCGAATTTCATCAACACTAATATGTTGAAATTTTGGTTATGTTTGGAGTAAAGAAAGGGTTAGAATAAAATATTTTATTAACAGACAAGAAAAGTTTTGGTAACTTTGTATACTTTCGTTAGTATCTCGAAAACCGTTGACAATCTTGGGAAGCAGAAGGTTACCATTCGAAAGCTTACTAAATGCTCTACAAAAAAGGTTCTAAAGAAAGTTTTAATTAGGCGATGTCAATCGGAGAAATAAGTGCTTAAAACTTTAAAGTAATTGATTTCGTTTATTCGAATGGTTCTTTTTGTCAATTTTATTCCTTGTTATTTTTAAATTGCTTATAGTCGGATAATGTATTTGACTGACAATAAAACAGATTAAGTAAAATCAGAAGATCAATTTATTGTTAAAAATGTAGCGTTCAAAGAGAGAGATCCCAAGGCTTTCCAAATGCATCTGAGCGGAGGCCTTTCTGGCCGACTTATGGGATAGGTGACCCATACAGGTAAGATTGTAAATCAAGACCTTTCAAGACTGGTTTGTTTGAGATTTCATTTGGATAGGTGTTTCGCTATTGGTCTAAACAAAGTAATAACTGTTTCTTTTCTATGCCTTCATAAACACTAGAGATAAGAACGGAACCGCGCTAAGATGACGCAGTTCCTGCGTATCGGACTTTTTCTATTTTCGACCGGATATCTCTTCAACGAACTGTGAAAACAGTTTTAGTGTTCATCGTGATGTCTTGCAACAACTGTCGACCAATGAACCGTTCAATTTCTCACCATTTCCAGTCATTGTATTATCCAAAATATACTCTATTATGTAAATATAGGTAGTACTGGACGTATAAATAGTACGAAATAGATAATGTTGGGCCTCTGACCAGTTATTCACACTCAATTATATAACATCTTGACCATTATATTGGCAATGGTTTTGTTAAACCAAGTGAGTGCTTATATAACGTTTGAACGAAAATACATAAAATAGTATTGTAATACATATTATTCAATCGAATGGAATGCTCTACAACCCCATAACCCAAAACTGTGAATCTTCGCAATCCCCTGAGAAAAAGAAGAAACTCACGTCCACATATAAACATAGTTAGAAGAAATCAAACACAAAGCAGATGTGAGTGCATAAAGACACAGGAATTCAAAGTTCGACAGAGGCGCTATCAGCTTAAACATTTTCTGGAACAGAATTTGGATATATTTGCTTCTAGGTGAAGTTGCTTCTTTCATAAAAAGCAACTTCACCTAGCATCTTCACAATCCTCTGAGAAAAAGAAGAAACTCACATATAAACATAGTTGGAAGGAATCAAACACCAAGCAGATGTGAGTGCATAAAGACACAGGAATTCAAAGTTCGACAGAGGCGCTATCAGCTTAAACATTTTCTGGAACAGAATTTGGATATATTTGCTTCTAGGTGAAGTTGCTTCTTTCATAAAAATCCTAAGTATTCTTAAGAGAATTCTAAGGAATTCGGTAACATCATCATCTTGGAGAATCAAAGAGAAAGTTCGTAACAGAGCCCACTTAGGAGATAACCTTACTAATATCATACTAACAAATATTAAGTTAAATTAGATGAATTGATTAATGAGTAGCAATTAATTTACCGAAAAACATATATCTTAGTATAAGGCAACAATAAATAACCAACAACAAATATTATGATCCGATTAAATTAAAGCATACATACAATATATAGTGTACATAGATAAGACATATCGTTTGAATAAATTATAAAATAAAGTAAAAATAATTCATTTTTAATTATGAAAAGTTATATGAAGTAAATTTTGATTTTTTTGATCATTTCGTTAAGAGTTATAGTTTTGAACATGGCACATTGAATGATATATTTATGGAAGTACCATTAATTTAGTAAAGTTATTTAACAGATTTTTCTTTCAAACAAGTGTGTTTCTTATAAGACTTAAGAGATTTTTAATTGTAATAATTTAGTTTTAACAAGTTATGTTGACAGGTTCAAATAATCCTAAACGACAAATGCTTGTTATAAGACAATTTTCTTTTAGTTCAATTGAAACTTTAAAATACAATTTTTGAAGGTAGAATTTTTCTTGTTCTTTGTCTTAGTCTCATGTTTACCTAGTAGTAATTTGGCATTATAGTGTTATTTTATAAATAAGGATTTTATTTTCATTTAAGATTTGTAAGTATCTTAGGTATTAGGTTTATTAGCATTATTGTTACTATATTACAGCAAATAACGTTAGGAAACTAACAAAATTATATATTAACCCCCCCCCCCCCATGTCAAAAGATTCCAATCTTGTAAGCATTAAATAATAAATTTTTTACTTACCCATTTTAGTGGGGTATTCTTTATACGTTCAAACTAAGCCTAAAGTTAATACTCTTAAATATATATTTAATTTCCCTAAACATTCCCTTTCAAAATGTTCACAATTTGTAGTATAAAGACCAAGTCCCCCATTTGCATAAAATTAAATTTTTATGAGGCCGATGAAAGAAATGGCGACGATTGGCCTTTAAACCTCTTTAGTAATCCAATTTGCCGCAAGATTTCGCTCCATATATTTTCACATGCTAAAGGATCACGAAAGTGGTATAATTACCCCTTTCCCCAGAAATTCCTTAAGCTCATTCATCTTAATACACTAGCTGCCTTCTATATCACTAATTACACTCGCCTCCTTAATTTTGCATGTCACTAATCACCGGGAATCGAAACATGTCATTACTGTGTCATTTTATTTTTAAATAATTGGTCTTTTTTATTTTTATTTTTAAGGGGTACAAATAACAAATAAATCAATATTTTTCAATTCTTCATACGAGACGTTTTATATGGGATGTTAAAGTATCAAAAAAAAAAACTTTCCATTTTTATTCTAGATCGAATAACTAAAATTAATTAGAAAAAGAGGGTTAAATCTAGTAAAATACGTAGGAATTTTTTCCAAAATGGTGAACAATTATTCATTTTCTATTAAAAAATCGTTGTATCAGGCTGTACCGTATGAAATGTCAGTTTTGGACTTGTCGATTTCCTTCAAATGCCTTGAAACTGTCGTGGCTCCTACTCCGAGTTCTTTGGCATTTTCCCTATTGCTTTTGAGGGACAAGCTTCAACCCTTTCTTTCAGGTGGTCATTGTCAAGCTTGATTTCTGGCATTCCACGCTCCTCGTTGTCAAGGTCAAAATTTTCATTTCGAAACCTGTAAAACCACCGGTAAACAGTTCGTTCATTCACCGTTCCCTCCCCGAACACCGTGTTAATGTTCATACACGCCTCAGCAGCGCTATGATCGAGCTTAAATTCATAACGAAAAATATTACAGATTTCCGTTGGAATCATAATTTAAGTTATAAAAAAATGGGTTTTAATTTTGAAATGTATTGTAAGAAGACCAAAAAAAACTTAACAATTAAAAAGGCCAATCGCCTTCAAATCAACATCGCGTTCACTCGGCATCGCTACTCGGAAATCCGTATTTTTTGCCGTTATAAAACATTTTTCTTCACACTCTTGGATGTCAATTTTGATTCGGAATAATTTTAGCCCATAAAAAAAAAGTTACAAGATTACCCCTTAAATAATCTTACTGACTAGAAAGGGGTTAAAGTCCCAAGATGTGGGAGATGTTTCAACAGCATTCTCTCGGCGAAGGAACTAAAATAGTGGATTTACCAGGATACTTTAAAATCAAGGATCTACTAACAATATCTGCCCTATACTTAGGAGTAAATAGTTTAAATCCCTCAAATAAAAGTTAATGAATAGTACATTATGAAAAGCAGTCATGTACAACTGGCGACTGACCATAATCGGCGATAGCTTTCTTACCATTCCAAGGGGGAACAAAACAATTTTTAATTTATTTATTTTCTGCATACAATTTATTCTTCTTGGAATGATAATAAGTTTCCCGCATATGTACGAGCCATCAGTTGGCTCCATAATTTATTTTATTTTATTAATTTTTTTTTTTTGTTCCGATATATTCTGATTTTTCTTATTTTGTTTTTTAATTTCATAAGCTTATCCTTTAGCCGTATAACTATTTATTCACAATCGTTATGAAATTCTTCAAGATGGAACGTCCTAGTATCGCATTTTATATCCAATGTTTTAAACATATTTTGGATAAATGAAGGCATGGAGCTTCTTGCGCCAAAGAGAAGACCAATTACTGCGGAAACAGGGAATAGACTTTTCATAAATCGATTTCTTTTCTTTGTCAACTAATATGGGATGATTCCCGTCTATCTCGAATCTTACAGTCGGATCCAAAATAATTCCAGTCGACCTGAAGACCTATGACGTTGGAAATACAGATTTTTCTGAAAATCTGATGTTTTGTCTCAGCCGCATCCCAACCGTGGCTTTGTTATCACCTCAAAGACTATATTGATCACATTATGAATTCGTTACCCAGTATCATATAATATCGCCAGCTGATATAATGAAAATATTTCCGTACTTACCAAATAAATCAATTAAAAATATCTTACAATTTTGACGTGAAAAACCATACAGCTAGAGGTTATATATTTTATATATATATATATATATATATATATATATATATATATATAAAACCATCGTTCACTTTTTTCAACTTTTTGGGAGGTATACTTCGAGACAACGAGAATCTAGATGCTCACTGTTGCCAACATACTTCCCTTAAATTTCCCTAGTTTCTGTAAGAAACTTCATACACACCAGGCGTTAATACAGATATCAAAGAAATGTGTATATGAAAGAAATGTGCAATTTATGACAAGTAATGAATAAATGGTTTTAATTTACTTTACAAATTGCATTTCTATGGCCAAAATGTTTTCACTTTAGTGGGAAATTACCCAGGGTTTAGTTTTAGCGCGGTTCCTCCCTCCCTTCATAAGGAGGAACCCCGCTTATAAGGTTGTCTCATAAAACAATCCGGAAGTGCCGACCTGAAAATTTTGCGTTTCAGAACCCCTAGAGACCGAAAATGACGGTGGTTCAAATTTGTATATATATGTAAGTGTATATAAAACTCCTTCTCTTTAATTAACTAGATTTTATTATTCTGTAAAGAATACATAAATAAATTATAATAAACAAAACAACAATAATAACAATCATTAGCGGTAGCCAAAATACATACCAGTAAAGAATAATTAAATTACAAAGTTTATAACCCATACATTAAAGGAAATATGCCTTGGGAGCTGGTGTCAATATCAGTGAGGGTGTTAATGTCAGTGACCGTGTAGTCAGTCATAGCTCCTAGCCTGCCCAGAGGCTAGCCAGTGTGTGTAATAATGCCAGCATTTAGTTCTATAAAATTAAATTTACATTGAACGTTTCGTTCCAGATTAGTTATTAGTAGGACAACAATTAAAATTTATAATAACTTATGGCTTATTACAAATCAAATATTTTAATCCACACCCAACTTGCAATCATAAACCTTTATATAATTCAATGGTCAGGTTATATTTCTTAGGACCAACCGAAATATTATTACTGAAGGATTAATTTGTTGTTTAAGGAACTTGTACATTGTTCCTGTGGCTACTGACACATGAGCACTTTTTAACGAGCCTTATTTTCGTTAAAGAAATTCTTGTTCAAAACGATCCTTGAATTTGATAGCACTGTGTGTGGATTTAATTGCTTGTTATACTATCCTATTCATCCTGCGTAGCAAAGCTCGGCCTTAAAAAGGACCTGTGGATGACCAAGTCCTTGAAATAATAGGTCAAAGTACTTGAAAATTAGTCATTTTATTGTTGCAGAGGGTCAACACAAATTTGGAACATACAATTATTCAATAATTGTTAAAGTTATAATCATTTATTTAGTATGATCCACATTTTTTACGTCTAAATTTCACCTCTTCAGAGGCATTATAACTGCGAGTACTTTCTGCAGGCAGGGCCATGTTTTTTGACTGACAAGATTAATTTCGGCTTCTGTAGATCAGCACTTTATAATCTATTCTCTAGTTGATTTTCCAAAAATTTGCCAAATATATAGTAGAATCCAAATAATGTCAAGTATTTTCCATTAAATTAAAAAACGTTTAGATATTTAATTTTCTCTTCTAGCCTTTTTCTATTGTCATTATATTTTAGTCTATTCTTATGAGATTCTTCTCCTTGACTAAATGAAAATATGACTGTTTCAAATAAGATAATCCACCAATGCTTTATTGTCAGCCTATTGAAGGCTTTTAGCATTTTTGTGTGACTCTCTTTAATAAAAGTCATTGAAAACGTTAAGGTACGAATAATATAGGTACAATAGAAATTACATATTATACCGATCGTTTTTCTCATTCTTAGGGGTATTTTCAGAACCTCGTATACAGAATTAATGAAGATTTGAAAGGACATTACGTGCAATCTTCAAGAATGTACTATAAGCTCACATAAATCCTGCACATGGACTAGCTTACTGTTACTAGCGTGCAGAGCAATAGATCTTGTAACTGGCTAGCCTCTGGGCAGGCTAGGAGCTATGACTGACTGCACGGTCACTGACATTACCACCCTCACTGATATTGATACCAGCTCCCAAGGCATATATCCTGCACATGGACTAGCTTACTGTTACTAGCGTGCAGAGCAATAGATCTTGTAAATGGTTAGCCTCTGGCTAGGCTAGGAGCTTTGCCTAACTGCACGGTCACTGACATTAACACCCTCACTGACATTGACACCAGCCCCCAAGGCATATTTCCTGCACATGGACTAGCTTACTGTTATTAGCGTGCTGAGCAATAGATCTTGTAACTGGCTAGCCTCTGGGCAGGCTAGGAGCTATGACTGACTGCACGGTCACTGACATTAACACCCTCACTGACATTGACACCAGCCCCCAAGGCATATTTCCTGCACATGGACTAGCTTACTGTTACTAGTGTGCAGAGCAATAGATCTTGTAACTGGTTAGCCTCTGGCTAGGCTAGGAGCTATGACTAACTGCACGGTCACTGACATCAACACCCTCACTGACATTGACACCAGCTCCCAAGGCTGTATCCGCTACTCCAATTCACTCTCAATACTAGATCTAATGATCGGATCCATCAACCAGCAAATCCTTTCCATGAGTAAATGAGTAGTTATTTAAAATTACTTTAGATAACGGATAGGGTGTTATTTTTTTAGCAAAACAATAATAAGGCATTCAAAGACCATAACAACCTCGAATTATTTTCTAAGAAATCAATGATAACAATAAATTCAGTTAGGTCATTCGAAGAGATATCCTTGATTCAAAATGACTAAATCTAAAATGATAAATACTTGAAGAAGATTTGTGTGTGGTTGTTTTGATTTATTTTGTTAATATTTAAGCATACTTTTCTTAATTTACTATTCCTAAATAAAGACATTTTAAGACAGAAGTAAACGGTCTTCATAACTTGAAATTTAGAAATTCCACTCATTTAATTATGAACGTTAATTTTTTTTTTTTTTTTCTTCTTAATATACTATTCCTAAATAAAGACATTTTAAGACAGAAGTAAACGGTCTTCATAACTTGAAGTTTAGAAATTCCACTTATTTAATTATGAACGTTAAATATATTTTTTTTTTGTTTGCGTACATGTTAAAAACGTTTCTACCCAAACGTCTGTAATTTTGGAATACATAAAAACAAAAATTCTTAAAGATGGCTAAGTTTATTACCTTGAATGTGGTTTTATTTCATTTTTTCAGATTAATGCCTGAATACGTATAAAAAAAGTTCCTACGATCTAAGACAGAACCACTGAAACACTGGCTTTTGTGTGAAATTCAGTTCCAATTGACAGATTCTGCTAGTTACTGAACCTTACGTTTTATATTAGGTGAAGTATTTCTGTACCAAATTTGAACTGCACTGCTGGAGACAAATATACATATATATATATATATATATATATATATATATATATATATATATATGTGTGTGTATGTGTGTGGGTGTGTGTGTACTGACATACTCACGCATATATATTATATCTTCAAGAGGATGTCCCAATATATTTCTAGATTGTTTTGAATTCATTGAAGGTTTGGGGTTTAGTAAAGCAGTACAATTCAATTGAAGGGGTGGGGGAATAGTACCGAGCAACATTTCTACCAAAACTTAACTATAGCTGTTATATGTTGGATATTACGTGGGACTATCAGTCTATGGTGATGCTACTAAGATATGACTAAAATGTGCTCTGTATGCTACTTAATTTTGTTGCCCCTAACCATTTCAACTGATAATCCCACATAATATCCAACATATAGCAGCTACAGTCAAGTTTTGTTAAAAATGTTGCTTGGCACTGTTTTGCCCCGACCCCTTCAATTAATTTATTTATTATTTATGCCCGAAATTTTTCATGTACCATTTGCTTACTTCTTCAGGGTTACTTTTTCTTAGGGTAGGCGCATGGTGAAGAGGTAGAGGTAGAGGTATAGTGAAGAGGTAGAGGTAGAGGTTTTGATAGAGGGAGGGTCGCATAGTGAAGAGGGATACCGCGCTGCTTTTCCAGTTTCACATGATTTGAGAGTGAGTCTTCAACTGTGTTGCTAGAAGAGAGGTTGTTAGGATAGTTAATTCTTTTTACAATATTAAGTGACAGCAGTGAAGATAGTGATTACATGCCGACAGCGCGTAAATGGTGGATAATTAATGCACCGCGATAATTAAATCTTCTTTCATTTCACTACCGTTATTTATACAATCCTAAAATACTAATCTCAAATTTTCTAGAGTGAAAATACTACACAAACGACCACACGTGCAGCAGAGGGTGGAATGGGATAGTAGAAGACTTGAAAGAACCAATCACGGAGAAGCAACGTCATAGACCGCGATGTAGACCGCTCGAAAAGACAAACAATTTTGTCTTTAAAAGCGGGCGGAAAAGACCTCCAGGAGGCCCGCGCGGTTCACCTCTACCTCTACCTCTTCACTATGCGAGCCCCCGTTACAAACAATGAGTTTGTGTTACATAGACCTCTACCTCTTCCCTCTACCTGTCGTCTCGAAGCAGGATGAACAAAATGAGTCAACTGGTTTTCGTGATCTATAGGTTGTGAAACTTTTGTATAGGTTGTGCGTTTTCCTTATCCATAATTCCGGATTCGTCCTGTCGACCTCATTTGAAGATTGGATAAACACAGAAGGTCTTGATTTTTATATCCCCCCCCCCCGTAATATGTGTGAGCTAAAAATCCCCTTGGTTTAGATAAGAAATAACGGGAAGGTGGTATAAATTGATGCTGAAGGAGTAGAGGAATAATGTATTCTCTACCGGGTCTCGATGATTGATTAAAAACCACTAAAGGAGTGAACACAGCTACTGCATTAGCACCACCCTCAGAGTAGAATCGTTTTAATTCAGCTCGGGTAATCATAATTTGGGTTGATCGTGGGAAAACTCGCTAAATAGCCTTCCGTAGGGTTCGCTTTTATACTACTCTATTGTCATGGGAAATATACAATACTTGGCAACAAATAACTTCTATTAGAACAGCTATAAAATCAGGGTGATTCTGCAATATTGCTGTTTCATTTTAGTACATTCTCAGGGAGCTCACCAATTAATATTTCTTTCATGCCGTATTTTTTAAATAATTTCTTAAGCATATGAATAGGTAACAGAAATTACCAAAATATATATTTACAATGTACATTTACATAAATAAATACCTTTACATATACACACAAGTATATATATACACACAAACACATTCAAGCGAAGGTAATTGTCCTAGTGAATCCCAGTCATGCTTTTCCTGTCAAGAAAATTCCTGTCGCTGGACAGTGGGGCCAAACTACTTTTTGTGTTTCAAAAAAGGACTACAGCCTCTAAATCTTAACCGATTTCAATGATTTTTTTAAAATGAAAGCTAGTTTTTTGTTTCTTCTGTTTATTAAATTACGTAAAAAAATTCGCAAACTTTTACAATCAAACATAAAATAATATTTTGTTTTTCATATAACTTAATATCAGCACTGATATCGTTGAAATTGAACATTCAAACCCTGATTAGACTTGGAAAAAATCAAAATTTATTATCAACTCATTCAAAAATCACTGATTTCAATAATTCTTTTTGTTGAATTATTATAAATGTACGCTTTAAAGACGCCAGTCTGATCTTTCCAGTGGAAACAAAAATCTGGTCTGACAAGGCTGTTCTAATTTCATTAGCTTTCATCTTTAAAAAAATACATTCAAATCGGTTAAGATTTGGAGGCTGTAGCCTTTTTGAAACACGAAAAGTAGTTTGGCTCCACTGTGCGACGGCAGGAATTTTCTCATCCCACGGCTCGTTGGGAAAATTCCTAGCTGCACACTGGATGTTGGCACTAATGGCCTAGATGTCAAAGCGCCGTAAAAAACAAAACAAATAAACAAAAGAAAATCGTCTAACACAAAAATAATTACTACGAAATTCTGATGATTAGGTGAGTTCTATTGCTTTGATTTTATTACTTTAATGCCTTTATAACGTAATTGAATTTTAGTTTTAGGTGGAGCAAATAGTTTACGAAATGTTTATTAAGTTTTACGGAAGCGTAGACCACGTTGATCAAATTTTTTTCTGAAAACTTCAAAACCAAAAGTGTGTTTTGCTCCATTCCTATTAACATTTAAAGGTACTTTTTGGAAAGAAAATTTAATCCTCTACAACGTTTATATCAAGTACTTTTTTCATTACGGACATAGTTTCTACGTTATTGGCAGAAAAGTGACAAAAAAAAATGGGGTTTTATCGCTTTTTGGCAATTTGTTACTCATTGGTGCGCTATAGCGAAAAAATGACCGATATAAAATCGACATAAACTTCAATTCTCTACAATAATCTGTCATAAAAATAACCCCTTTCCATTGGAGAGGAGGGTGTCAATCGAGTTTTGAACACCCTGTGTATATATATATATATGGGGGCGAGGTTAGCTCAGTGGTAGAGCACTGGACTAATAAGCTGGAGCCTGAGTTCAAATCCCGAGCAAGCACAAGCAGGGTGTCTACTGCACGAAAAAGTCACGAAAATCACGAAAATGTCACGAAATGAAAAATAGGGCACGAAAATCACGAAAAAGTCACGAATTTCGAAACAATGTCACGAAATTTTTTATTCAAAGATTTTTCACCAAAGAGCTAAATTCAGGGAAGTTTCTGGAATTAATCTTTTTCCATTAAAACTGTGTACAATTCGGTGGAGTGAAAACTCGCAAGTTTTAGCTTGGGCTCATGGGGTGATACCTGGCTTAAAGTTAGGTATAGCAAATGCTATTGATGATCCTCCAGTTGGTAGGAAATCCACAGTTGTGCAAAACCATGTTTCAGTGGGTGGATTCTGCTGGTTAACGAACTTGACCTTTCAAATTAGACGAACGATTATTGACCGAAATTACATCAAAATTAGACCATTTTTGAGCCGGTGGGAGAGCGAACACACACACAACCACCCACACACACACACATATATATATATATATATATATATATATATATATATATATATATATATATATACGAGAGCCATCCAGAAAGTTGGTGGTTACGTTTTGGTATAAAAAAAAAAAGACGAAGTACAAGACTTTTTTATTATTATATACATTCGAAAGTGGCACTAAAATACTATTTTTCTACATAGTCGCCATGGAAATTAAGACATTTCTCATAGCAGTGAACCAGTCTTGAAATACTAGTGTCATAGAATTCTGCGCCGAGACTGCAGCCAGCTTCTCATGCCCTCCGGCAGTTCCGTGGGGTCATCAAAACGCTGCGTTGCAAGCTATTTGTAAGGAGGATGTGGAAACACCTTCAACTTGAAAACATCCAGGACTTATCGAGATCGATTGGCTCTATTTGGTCGGGCCTTGTCGTAAAGAAGCAAAATTTTCGAGCTCAACTTTCCTCTGCGCTTGTTTTGAATTGATCTTCTTAACTTTTCGTAGGCTTCACAATGCCTTGCAGAGTTTATTTTCGAGTCACGTTCTAAAAAATCAACCAGAAGGACTCTTTTCCTTTCGAAAAAAACAGTCGCTATGATCTTCCTTGCAAATAACGTTTGCATGCATTTGCTTGGTTTTTAGGAGAATTTGTGTGCCCCCATTTTAAAGACTACAATTTGGTTTCTTCTATAACAATTTGATCGAGTAGTGAATCACCGGCGGTTTTCTTTAAGTTTCTCATCGACTTTAGTGGCAATTTCATCGGTCACAATACTTGTCCGTCCACTAATGCCCCATTGGCTCTCCACCTTTAGTGATCACATCGTGCCCATAAACCTCACAGATTTGGCGATTAATATCAATTGTTTTACTGTTCTTAGCCAACAATAACCGTATCACCAATCACTCTTCACAGGTCGCGGGATTTTCAATGGCGACCCACGATTAAAACTACTATCGCACGGCAATGAGCAGCAATAATAACCTATCCCTAGGACGGCTGCACAGCCAATAAAAGGACGAACGGCCTGACACCAAGATGGCCGTGATATCCCAGGCCCCAGCGGCTGGATTACATACAAATTTAGGGGTTTACTTGGGATATACTTGCCTCACAAGTATTTACTTGCAAGTAATCGTAAATACTTGTTTTATTCGCTTCAATTTTTGTGTTTACTTGGTTTTTGAGACTGCACGAGTATTTACTTCTCCGGGCAATCCTCCAAGGTGAGTCACTCAAGTCCTTGTAGTGACGTTACTGGGTTATGGTGAGGTGAGACAGTTTACACCAAACAAAGTGCTTAACACTTCAAAATTGTTAGTTTTGTTTTTTTCAACTGGTTTTTGTCTCTGTTTATTTATTTTTTATAAATACGCATGTAATAGTCAAATTAGTATTTTAATAAAATAAGGTAAGAAAAAAAGGTAATATTGTTTTCCCATGGCGAACTGTGAGAAGATGGGGGAAGTCATTTCCGTTTAGGATATTTTCAGTTTCCCGTGGTCTAGTGGCTAGCGCCTTAGATTCATAAGCGAGATGGTGGGTTCGATCCCCACCGGCAACAGGAATTTTCTCATCTCAGGGCTCGTTGAGAAAATTTCTCGCTGCACCCCTGTGCTAATGGCCCAGATTTGTTGATGCGCCGTTAAAAAAAATAAAAAAAAATATATATGTATTAACTATTAGTTTCCTGTTGTGGCGCCTTAAAGCTTCCTTCTCTTTGGGACGAATGAAAGATCAAAATCGACCAATAAGTGCTTCTACTCCTTTGCTAATGACACTATGGATATGAACAGAATTGCTCTAATATGACGAAGTTTTTCCGAATAGGACTGTTTGTATAACACATAGATGTCAGTGTTGGGCAAAAATCATTCAGAATAATGAATAATGAATAAATTTAATATTTCATTATGAATAATGAATAATTTTTCATTCATTATTCATTGAATCAATGAATAACGTAAATTTTTATTTTTATTCATTATTGAATAACAATGATTTATTGAATGAAAATTTTTATTGCATGAAAATGATTTTATTGAATAAAAATGATTTATTGAATGAAAATTTTTATTGAATGAAAATGATTTATTGAATGAAAATGATTTATTGAATAAAAATGATTTATTGAATGAAAATGATTTATTGAATGACAATTTTTATTGAATTAAAGTTATTTATTTGAATGACAATTTTTATTGAATAAAAATTATTTATTTTAATGAACATTTTTATTGGATAAAAATGATTTATTTGATTGAATTTTTTCGTTGAATGCATTAAACATTTTCTTTCTTTTAAACTATATATTCGACTGATATCTATTTCTCTCTCTCTCTCTCTCTCTCTCTCTCTCTCTCTCTCTCTATATATATATATAAATCGGCTGTCTGTTTGTTCCTTTTACAAATCCACATCGTTTGGCCGATTTTTACCAAACTTGGAACAATCATAGATCTTGATGCGGGGAATCTCGTAGGCTAGGTCAAAACCGTCCTGTCTGTTTGTATTTTTATTCCTTTTACAAATCCACACAGTTTGACCGTTTTTGACCAAACTTGGAACACTGTTAGGTCTTGATCCGGGAAGTCTCGTAGGCTAGGTCAAAAACGTCTACCAGCTGTCTGTCTGTATGTTTATTCCTTATACAATTCCACACAGTTTGACCGATTTTGACCAAACTTCGAAAACTTGTAGGTCTTGATCCGGGAAGTCTCGCAGGCTAGGTCAAAAACGTCTACGAGCTGTCTGTCTGTATGTTTATTCATTTTATAATTCCACACCGTTTGACCGATTTTGATCAACGTTGGGACTCTGGTAGGTCTTGACCCGGGGAATGCCATAGGCTAGGCCAAAAACGTCTACTGGCTATCTGTCTGTATGTTTGCTCCTTATATAAATCCACACCGTTCGACTGATATTTATCAAACTTGTCACACATGTAGATCATGAGTCATAGGCTAGGTCAAAAACGGCTACCGGCTGTCTGTCTGTATGATTGTTCGCTATAAAAATACACACCGTTTTTGACCGAACTTGCCACACAGGTAGGTCTTGCTACTTGAGTGTCATAGGGTAGGTCAAAATTTTGTAGGAAATAAATAAGAAATCAAATAAGTAATATTAAAATCTAATGACTCAAATCTGTTACCGTTCGGGTTCCGAGTTTCCAACCCGTGACCTCCGACCTGTATTCATAGACTATTACGGCCTAGCCTAAGACATTCCCCAGATCAATACCTACCTGTGTGCAAAGTTTAGTCAAACTCGCTCAAACGTTGTGGAATTGTATAAGGATCAAACATAATGACAGAAAGCTGGTAGACGTTTTTGACCTAGCCTAGGACAATCCCTCTATCAAGACATACCTGTGTCCCAAGTTTGGTCAAAATAGGCCCACAGTGTGGATTTGTATCAGGAACAAACATACAAACAGAGCTGGTACACGTTTGTGACCTAGCCTACGAGACTTCCCGGATTAAGATCTACCTGTATGCCGAGTTTGGACAAAATTGGTCAAGCGTTGTGCATTTGTATAAGGAACAAACATTCAGACAGACAGCTGATAAACGTTTTTGACCTAGCCTAAGAGACTTCCCGCAACAAGATCTACCTGTATGCCGAGTTTGGACAAAATCGGTCAAACGGTGTGGATTGTATAACGATCAAACATACAGACACGTGATTTTTATATATCTAGATTAAAAAAAAAAAAAAAAAAAAAAAAAAAAAAAAAAAAAATCAGTCAATGAATAACTGAATGAATGAATGAATTATTATTCAATAAAAATTTATTGAATAATTATCCAACTATATTATTCATTGAATAAAAAAAATCAGTGGATGAATAACTTAACCAATGAATAAATTATTATTCAATAAAAATTTATTTGAATGATCATTGAATAAAATAATTATTGAATAATGCCCAACTCTGATAGATGTAGATCAAGATGCTTTATTTTTGAAATTCTTGAAAAGGATCCTTTCACCCTTTTATGGCAATGCAGAAGTTTAAAGAGGATTAGTAGAGAATGCCTAGTAGAAAATTTACATGAACATTATTTGATACCTGAACGTTGTGTATATTCCTCTGTGATGACAGCTGGTGACAGAAGTAAATAACTAAAGGAATGATTTCTTCAGATGTCAAAGCATCAAAAAGGAGGAGAGAGGCTTTAAATATCAATGCTATCTAAAGATCAGATGCAGACAAACGTTTTAAGCCATTAAAGTGCTCCGAAAGAAAAACTCCGACTCGCAGGAACTGCGTCATCTTAGCGCGGTTCCGTTCTTATTCCTAGAGTCATTTGGAAAGCTTAGAATAGAAATAAACATTTTTTTGTTGTTGTTGAAATTTCGTGAAAATTGTGAACACCCACTCGAACATGCTGGAATAATAGCGATATTAAGGGGTCAGGACACAGGTATACGACGTAGCCAAATTACACAGAAGCAGAAATTACGCATGTTTAATATTATCAAATGTCGGACCCGTCATTTTAGAAATGTTGGACCCCCCCCCCCAACATCTCCTGACACATAGAAACGCTACCATAATGCTTATTATGGAGAATACAGCTAAAGTAAATTTTGGAATCTCCTTTTTGCAGAATTCGTTAATGTTATCAAAAAAAGTGTAGACAAGTTTTGTAGATTATTGCAGGATCTAAAATTTGTCATAAATATTTGTGTCATAAAACTAACCGCTTCGCTGAAAAATCCGAATAACCTTTTTTGCGAACGTTGACCTTGCATAAAATTGTTTGTAATCATGGAATCTTTTTATAGGTTCCTTGACGAACGAAAACGAGTGAAACCATTTTTAATGCGATATCTTTAACCATTTTCGAGAAAAGTAGAACAAAAGTTGTTGAATAAAGTTTTTAATTTGGGTACTTAGAATCATGGGATTCAGTTCAAATATTTTCCGCGTGTTTGAAATTTATCCAAGCAAAAATTTTTATATTTTGTTTACGTTTTTAGTTAAGGGAGGATTTAAATAAAATATTTTATTAACAGACATGAAACGTTTTTGGCACTTCGTTTATTCTCCTTAATATCTCGAAAACGATTGGGAAATCGTGGTAAGCGGGAAGTAACTATTCGAAAGCTTACTAAATTATCTACAAAGAAAGTTCTATAGCAATTTTGTATGGGATGGTCTCATTTCGAGAAATAAGTCCTTAAAACTTTGAAGTAGCTGGTTTCGTTTATTTAAAAGGTTCTTTTTGCCTGTTTTCATTTTTTGTTATGTGTTGTAATTGCTTATAGTAGGAATATGCATTTCTCAACATAACAGGACAAGTAAAATTAGAAAAAAAAGTTTTTGTTATAAATAGAGCTTTCCTAGTGGGATTTGAAGACGCCGTGTGAATACTTTTATCTCTGTTTACCTCAGTTCTTAATTGGTCGTTTTTTTTTTCTCCGTTTGCCTTAGTTTTTAATAGGTTGATATTAGTTTGAAGACATTTTTAACCTAAAGCAAAGATGCACCCATGTCCAATGCCCACCGTGGCTTAACTACCTCCGGGACTGATGATTGAATTGACCCCTTATGACTTTATTGTAATTATTAGTAAATGAAAAATGAATACAATATTATTTTATTATTAATGAAGTTGGGAATTATAAAGTATGAGTACCTATATGAAACTATTACAATGGGAATTTTATAATTTTATTAAAAAATGTAAACATTATTAAATAATTTGTCGCAAGTCGAAAAGAAAGTTTGGATACCTAAAAAAAATAAAATAAAAAAAAATCGGCGTTTTCCAAAATGTATTTACCACAATGGATCCAAATATTTGGCATTTAATTTTAAGAGGAGGCTTCATTTTTTTAACTTTTTCAATTTTTTAAGTAGACTGGTTCAATTGCCCCGTGGCTCAATGACACCCCTCTCCCCCTAATCTCTGAACTATTCTTTGATGCTGCGAAGAAAAAAATAAGACTCCAAAAAATTATTGCTTTAGGCCCAGGGCATACGTTGAGACTGTTTTGCAACTCCAGTTGCACGCGCACAGTTTTCTGAATGCTTACAAGTTTTCAATGAGAGAATCATTCGTCCCACTTCAGGTCTATAAGCCGAGTTCTTCCTGAACTTTGATCAATGTCTCTGGTATATTTTTTTTTCTTTTTACGGAGCATCGACATCTAGGGCATTAGCGCCGACATCCCCACACACGACATTCCACAGCAGCGAGGAATTCTCCCGACGAGATATTATCTTAATATCAAAGCTTATTTAAAAAAATTGTATTCATTAATAATTTATTGTAATTAGTTCAATTTAGAATATATGTCTAAAAATAAATGACATTGTACTCAAAATATTTTAGGTGGCTGGCAGCTTAAATAAAACAAATATTATCAGCAATTTTCCTATTTATAAATGTTAAACTATGAAAATGGTTGGAAATTTTAAAGAAATGTGTTAGAGGTACTGGAGTAACATTTCATTGCTTCTAATAATTTCATCGCCGGATAGGAAGTAAATTTTCCCTGTTGGAGTTTTTTGATTCACAGTACATTATACATCAACGAATGGTACATAAGTACAGCTTATGTGTCACGTGTCATTTTAAAGGGCACACAAAGAACTAAAAATTGACACCATTATGTTTCTACCCTAAACAGGAGTGGAGCTATATATTTTGCCGCAGCAAGATTTTGACCATTTCTTGAAAACTTTACATGGACGTATTTTGGAAACCGTTTTAGTCATTAAACTGAAATTTGGTGTTATTCCTAGTCTTTATGAAGGCAACCCATGTACCAAATGCCATCATATTCAGAGATGGTGAGGGAAAAAATGTCATAAAAGTGTGTTGATTTGAGACAAAATGACCCCAACGTCTTCTTCGTCTGAGTCCGACATAGTAAGCTCACACAGCCATGCCAAGGCCTTAAAAACAAACACATACAGCACTAAATAAAAATTCCACGTTGAATGCATCATAGGCGCAGGGGCTGTTTACAACTATACAACTATCCCTTTGCCAAAACACCCGTATGCGGACAGAAGTTTTGTTTCAGCTGCAAACTGGTTTCAGACGCAACTGGTTTGCAACGGAGTGGCACTGTGTGCGCTGGGCCTTAATTGACTAAATTATGTACATTGATAATAAATATGTATTTATAAATTTTGAATTCTGCTACCATTGTTTAATATTTTTGAGTAGTCATTCTAGTCATCGTGTCTTCACTTTTAAAATTAATGTAACTATACTCTTTAACACATCGTCCCTGCCACATCAAACTAACGAATATGCAAATCGGAGCAAAATAGGGACGAACATATTTTAACCATTGACGAAATAATATATTCAAACAAAGTCCGACTCGCAGGAACTGCGTCATCTTAGCGCGGTTCCAGTTCTTTTCTTTCTTTTTTTTTTTTTTTTTTTACGGCTCATCTACATCTAGGTCATTAGCGCCGACATCTAGGGTTTAGCGAGGAATTTTACCAGCGAGCCGTGGGATGATAAAATTCCTGCCGGAGGTTGGGAATCGAACCCACCATCTCCCGCTTATGAATCCAAGGCGCTAGCCATTAGACCACGGGAGACCCCGGTTCTTGTTCATATCCCTATTCTCATTTGAAAAGCATAGAATAGAAACAGATAATACTTTCTCGGCCTTTGTTCAAAGGGTTTTATGGCTATACCTGGGGTTAGGGTCGGGTCCGCAAGACCCTAGAAACCTCTTCTAGCGATACTTCATTTCATACGTTTCAATGAATTGGAAAATATCAAAAATTTTCACATATTCCTGTGTTCTTTTACTATAGTAATAATTCTACAGATAAAATCAATTAAAAAATAAAATAAAAAAACCAACAGCATAAAGGCAATTGAAAATATTCAAAAGACGTCATCGAATCTTTTTCTCTTGGCAAGCTATGTTTCTAACAATGAATTGTTTTTCTTATTTTGCCTAATCTGTTTTATTGTAAAATACATTATCCAAATATAAGAAATTAAAAAATAACAAGGAATAAAAACAGACAAAAAGAACAGTTCGAATAAGCAAAATCCATTACTTTAATGTTTTAAGCACATATTTCTCCGATTGACATCGCCTAATCAAAACTTTCATCAGAACCTTTTTTGTAGAGCATTTAGTAAGCTTTCTAATGGTATTGTTTCGTTTGCCAAGATTCTCAACCTTTTTCGAGATATTAAGGAAAATATACAGAGTTACCAAAACTTTTTATGTCTGTTAATAAAATATTTTATTCTAACCCTTCCTTAACTCCAAACGTAACCAAAATTTCAACATATTAGTTTGAATGATAGTAAAACATGCAGAAAATGTTTCAACTGAATCCCATGATTCTAAGTACCCAAACCAAAAACGGTATTCAAAAAGTATTTTTCAAATTTTCTCAAAAACGGTTAAAGCTATCGCCTTGAAAATGGTTTCATTCGTTTTACTAGCCAAAGAAGCCTATAAAACGAGTACTTACAAGCTTATGTACTCAAAAACGTAAGCGTTACGATTTTTTTGCGCGATTTTCGCCCCAAACGCCATCTTCCAGTGGGCGGATTTTGCTGGTTAACGAACTTGACCTTTCAAATTGGACGACAGATTTTTGTACCAAATTTCATCAAAATCGGACCATCAGGGAAGCCAGAAATCCGCGAACAGACAAATATATATATATATATATATATATATATATATATATATATATATATATATATATATATATATATATATAAATAAATATATACATATATATATATATATACAAATTTGAACCACCGTTATTTTCGGTCTCTAGGGGTTCTGAAACGCGAAATTTTCTAGTCGGCACTTCCGGATTGTTTCATTGTATCAACCTTATAAGCGGGGTTCCTCCCTATGGGGGAGGGAGGAACCGCGCTAAAATGGTCTTATTCGATACTTTATATAAGGCATTAAAGGCTATTCTATAAAGGAGTTAGAGTTGCAACAATTTGCGAAAAGCCGTATAGCCCGCAATACATAGCAAAGTACCGAATCTAAAACCGATATTTTGCATATTCGATATTTTGAGATAGCAGGGACAATATGATGCATATTTTTATTAATTGTTTTAAATGTATGTAAAATTGTGAGTTTATAGATATCACAGTAATCCTTTTAAGTTGCAATAATTTTAAGCTAAAGCATAAGGCTTTCTCTTTTTAAGTGAAATTATTTTCTTTTTAATGGGCACGAAATTTGCATTTCAAGTCACGAAAATGTCACGAAAAAGTCACGAAATTGACTTTCACGAAAGTAGTAGACACCCTGACTAGAGATTTTTTTCTTCTAGTGTCTTCGTTCATGGTTTGAATTCGGCCTCCCTGACCGTCCCTAGGCCAACCCAGCCTTTAATTAATTTAATAATGGGTACCTTGGGTGCTAATGACTCCAACAGTCGAAGCTGCCAAGGGGAAAATCAGGCGGCCGGAGCATAGTGCTGACCACACTATATCCCTAGTGTGCCGTATGGTCATGAATCAGATATCTCTATACTATCTGCCCCTCAGGGCCCTCGTGGCCTGTTACGGGACTGATTTTTTTTTTTTTTATATATATACATATATATATATATATATATATATATATATATATATATATATATATATATATGCGTATTAAAAGCATGAATAGGATTCACTATGACTCAATAATAGACCAATAAGATATCGTACCTTCGCACCTTTCGGACACCTTCGCTTGAAAAAATGTATTAGTCTGTCTTTCACCAATTCTCGGGCGCATATTAGGACCCATAGAAAATGAAAATCAATAATCAATTCGAACGTTCCATGTTACATTTTTATTTTCGAGTGGGGAATAAGCAAGATTCGCAGCGATAAAAATAAAGAGTCTACCTGGTGAAATGATAGCTTCATTTCATGCATTAAAAACTCCTGGCATATTGTGAACGTTAGCATATAGTTGTTTTATCGTGATACTTCTAGACCACTTAAGGCTCTTAAAACACCAAGAAAAAAGTATTTAATTTATTTGAGAACTTACTTTAGGTAGAGCCACATCCGGTTTTAACTCCGGTCATTTTCCTGAAAGATTTTCAGTTGATTAAAAAATCACTTATTTCGAACATTCGAAAAAAAATGATTTATATTATTAAAGGAACTTTCATTTTTTTTTTTTTTGCATGTAAAAGAGTATTTCTAGAGCAATGCAATTTAACTAGCTGTAAGATAGTGAGATATTAGATAGATAGTGAACAAAAATATACAATTGATTTTTTTTTTAAGGTATTAATTTATTTTGTTTAGAAAATATCACAATCTACAATTCAATTGTATTATGTAATTTGATACATGTTACTTGCTCACGCCTCAGGTGTCTCCACCCTTCCTTGTCACCCCTTCCTTGTCAGGAAGGATTCTAGGATGATCTGGAGTCACCTTACGCCATCCAACCACAGCCTGCGACTAGCAGGGAGGATTGAAGGCGAAGGAGACGTGGGCTGTGATATCATGAGGAGAGAAAATATCCACAGATATCACTCTTAATTTATACAATTATAATTTCTTTGATCACTCCACGGATAGTTGTTTTTGTTCACTCCACGACACTTCACTGCCTAAGTAAGTCTCGGGGCCACTTCCTGTTAAGGCATCTTGGTGGAGAGGAAGGATGATTTGTGCAGGATAAGGATTGGGCTATAGGATTAGGATGATTGATTAATTTGCTATGGAAAGATGAGAAGCGGCTAGGGATTATATCTTGGACAAAAGGGATATTTAGGTCATTATGGAGGTTTCGATTTGTAACATAATAAGGAGCATTGACTAGGACGTTAGATTGGAATGTTTGGATTCGGTGGATGTTGGAATGCTTGGCTGTCCCCCAAAGTTCTATTCCGTAAGATCAGATAGGTTTTATTAGTGAGTTGTAGACAGTTAGTTTGTTATGTACGGTTAAGTGTGATGATCGGTTTAGTAGTCTGTATAGTTGTCCGAATCGTCGATTGAGTTCTTGTCGTTTGAGTTAATGTGTGCGTTCCTAGTCAATCGAGAGTCAAGGTAAAACTCAAGGTATCGGATGGTATTGGTTATGGGTAAAGGATTGTCGTTGAAGGAAACAGTAGGGCAGGTTTTACGCCGAAGGGTAAAGGTATTTGGTGACATTTTTCGACGTTCATTTTGATGCGCCATTTCTTGCAATACTGTTCAATTTCGGTTAGATGGGTTTGTAGGGTCTGGGAGGCTGTGTCTGGATTTATGTGGGGCGAAAGGATGGCCGTATCATCTGCATACGTGGCCATGAGGGTGTCAGGATGTGTTGGAATGTCAGCTGTATAAAGGATAGGACCAAGGACACTACCCTGAGGAACTCCCGCTTCGACAGGGCAATAATCTGAGTAGGCTGTTCCATGCCGGACTCGGAAAAACCTTTCTGAGAGGTAGGAGCGAAGGATTAGGTAAAGGGTGCTGGGAAGGTGGGTTTTGAGCTTAAAGAGTAAGCCTGAATGCCAGACTCGGTCGAATGCCTGGGCAACGTCCAAGAAGGCAGACGTGCAATACTCTTTTCGCTCGAGGGATGAGGAGATGAGATCAACAACACGAAGCCCTTGCAGCACAGTCGAGTGTTGGGAGCGGAAGCCGAATTGATGGGATGGGATGAGATTTTGGGAATTAAGGATAGGAAGTAAGCGCTTTAATAAAACCTTTTCAAATAATTTGGAAAATAAAGGGAGAAGACTTATGGGGCGGTAGGAGGAAGGATTGTTTGGAGGTTTACCAGGTTTAGGAAACAGAACTACAATTGAGAATTTCTAGAGTATGGGATAATGGGTTGTTCGGAGGATGCAATTGTAGATGTAGGTGAGGAATACAATGGCCTTGGTTGGAAGTTGTTTAAGGATTCTGGAGGTGATGAGGTCGTAACCAGGGGATTTCCGGGATGGCAATCGGGATATTAGAAATTTAACTTCAGATGGATTAACTGCATTTGGTGGAAGGGAGAGAGGAAGTGGGGATTGTAGAAAATCATCTAATTCAGGGAAATGGGAATCAGGTTCAGGAGGGGGATGAGGAGTAAATGTTCTTTTTAGGTGATTGCCAAATAACTCGGATTTCTCTTCGTCGGAGGCGGCCCATGTGCCGTCCTCTAGGCGAAGAGGGGGAGATACAGGATGGTATTTCAGGATTTTACAGGTGGCTGTCCAAAGGGATTTGTCGGAAGTTGATAGAGATGAAAGGTAGGAATTAAAGGATTCGGAACGATGTTGGATTAGTTGTCGCTTTACTAAACGGCATAATTGATTGTAAGAGCGACGGTCGGAGGGATGGCGAGTTCTCTGCCACAGAGCTCGTGCTTCGCGTTTGGATAATATTAGGTCTCTTAGGGATTGGGGTAGAGGACTTTCAGCTGGGATTGGATGATGATGGCGTTTAGGAAGGGAGGATTTCCATGCATATTGTTGAATGGAGGTTGTGAATTGTTGGACTGCTATATCTCGGTCTTCAGGGGTTTTAAGGGAAATATTGAGGTTGATGATGTCTTCAAGGAGTGATCGAAAGAGGTTCCAATCAATTGGTCCAGTGATTAAGGAAGGGGGTTGGGCTTTGGAATAGGTTGTAGCGACAGTGTAAGGATTAAAGGACTATGGTCAGAGGATAAGTCATCTAGAGAATCTATTGAGGTGAAGACGGATGTAAGGCCAAAGAAAACGAAGAAGTCTATTAGATCGGGAATACGGTTTGGATCTTGATTTTTGTTCCTGCATTGTGTTTTGTAAATAGTATGGAAATTAAAGAAAAAAAAATTACGAAAATTTTTTCTTTTATATTATAGTATTATATGACTACTTGCTGCAGACGTTTCAAGCTTGAGAACCTTTTCCTTTTTTTTAAATAATTTTCCAAAGTTTGCCATAATCGTATTTTTTGCGATATTTGAAGTACAATATCTCAAAAGGGCCAGAGTCGAAAATTATGAAATTTATACAGATAAGACCTCTTTATCACATAAACAAATGATATCAATTGGGTGACGGAGACTCTACTGGTTATAGAGTTATGATGAAGTTTCGATGAAGTTTTGAAGAAATGTTTCAAAGATTCGTTCATGCGTGCAACTTCGGTAGCCACATTCCTGTGGAAAGTGCTAAAATTATTTTAATTCTTCCTACTCCATTGAAAAATTATTAAAAGAATCCAAGAGAAAATACGTTTAACATTCTGCGAACTATGTTAACACTTCCGTAATGACTTCCCGATTCCATGGCTAATGGAAATTGTCTCTGACGGGAAAGGTTTAAAGGACAAGAGGATGACAGGTTGTCCTCGACGGAACTGAACCGATATGTTGTTCTTTGAAAGGTACTCATGAACTCCACAAGTTCCTGAATTTAGTTAGTTACTCACAACTCCCCTGAAACTTTGGACCTACAAGGGGAACTGTAGTTTTGGCTCTATTAAAACTCAATTATATTACAGATTAATGTATCTTGGATGTTCTTGTGTAAATTATCTTGCTTTTAGAATATAAGCTAGAAATCAAAACACGTTAATTTATTTATCAATGAATCAAAGAAGTTATATCAGGAACTAATGTTTTTAATATCAATCTTAATCTAGTCTAATGATAAAAGTGAATTTAACTGAAAGAAAATAGTTTACAAGGGATTGTTATTTTATATTTCATGCAAAATTACGACCAAAATAACATTCAAGGCTAATCAGAAATATTAGCCTGAATTGGCTAAAATTTGAGTAAAGAAATATTATTTTAACTCATGAGCGATATCATATGTAAAAGAGCTGAAATAACTCAGTTCCGGTGGGGTAGGACTTTTTCCAAGTCTTTATTACTAAATGAATGTTCAAAGAAAGACACCTCACAAGAGGTATTCGTTTTTTGAATTTGAAAAATGCTATAAGACTTTAAGAGAATATATTGTTGATACAAATGCAAAGTATCGAATGTGAAAAGTGGTTTGGTTCCTTATAGATGACTTTAAATAAATTTTATCTTATTATATATTTTAATTAGACTTAATGCACATTCGTTAGTTTGATTTTCTGTTATTGATCATTATTTTTCTTTACTTCTCCACAACGTTTATTAGCCCAACAGCAATCATTATAGGTTGAAAATGAAAAATATGTTTTTTCATATTTGATCCTTTGCATTTGTATCGACGATATTTTGGCATGCACTTGGCGTAACATCCTAATTGAAGATCCACCATTTCGACCAATGGCCGATAAGTACTTGAGACCGTTTCTGAATCAATGGTAGCTCCGGTTAATTACTAACGTTGCTAATTACTAATACTCTAATACTAAGCTAATATGAGCCTAGAGTTGTTACTCTCAGTTACCGGACTGATATTGCTCTGTCTACGTCATCTAAAGCGCAGGCAAATGCAATGTCCGTCATATTAACATACTCCTCTCTTCAGATATATTCGACCAAATTTATTTAGGTGAATTCATTTATTAAATTAATTCATAAAACAATCGTACCTATGAGATTTATTTTTTCGGAATTATTATTGAACTAAATAAATAAATTCGCAAAAGGATACAAGATAAAAATGTGCTTAACATGTAACTTCCTAAGGAAATTATAGATTAAAGGTGGGTCAAGTAATAACACAGGCACTCAATAACAAAAAAAGTGGTATTTTCCAAAGACACCATCTATATATTCACACCATCGTCTGAGATCCAAGATTTGATAATGATCTTGCCATTTCTTTTTAATTATTTATTTATTTATTTAATAGTAGAGTCAATTGCTGATAAAATAACCATGCACAAAATTAAAAAGCATCTCAAAGGAGTTTTTGAAAGCTGATAATATTTGCGATATATATTCTGGGTCTCTTCTCTGAGGTCTAGTTGCTTACCCCAAAGATTCTCTAGCAGGAGATGAGGGTTCGAGTCCCATCAACAGCATGTTGAGTTCTCTCCTCTATGGGCCTGTAAAAGAAAAGAATTCTCTGCTCCACCATGGATGATTACGAAAGTTTTTATTATTCTTTATGCCTTAACGGATGTAAATGGTTTTACAATTAACCTCTGTAATTTAACGTCCTGAGCAAGAGTAAGATTACTGTGAAACAATCAAAATCGGGCTACATTTGCAGAGTCCTCGAATAATATAGACTTGTAGTGAACGCCTGCCATATTATATATATCCGTTATTTGGTGTACTACAGTAAATTTTCCGGACGGACGATAGGAAGTTGAGGATTTAGTGCCGGCATGCCGAAGCGAGATTGAATTAACAGTGGGAGAAGACTTGACAGGTAGAACGCGCAGGATATTTTTCATTTTCCGAGGATGTTTAGAGCTGGGAGGCCTGCCCGTGGGGCATATATCAACCCTCAGCCATATATCTAGCAGCTCTCTCCTTCTCGGCCTCATGCACATTAAATGATCAACCCATTCGCGGGTGATCGACGGTTTTACTACGCATATCGGCACCTCCATTGGCTCAACAATCTCATATACTCAGGGGATATATTTTTATAACAAGAAATAAATTTTATCTTCGGAGATTATCGCTTGTGACAATAATATATATCGTCCAGGTTTGAGTCGATGTTTAGAGAGAGCAAACTAATTTTTCTGGAGATGTCTTCGGTAGACCTGATATAGCAGTAATATAGGTATAGGTAAATCCAATTATTAAATTCCTTAAACCGTCCAAATTGGCCGATTTTCAATCTGAAAAATTCATTCGAAAGCTTGAGTGCCTTATTTTTTGTTTTTTCGGTTTTAACGGCGCATCAACTATTTGGCTATTAGCGCCGGGCTATCTACAGGTTACCACCCTTTTATAATGCCAAAAGCACGTGGTCAGTCTCCCATTTAGGTACTGACCACGCCCGACGTTGCTTAACTTCGGTGATCTGCGGGAACCGGTGCATTCAGCGTGGCTATGGCCGTTGGCTTGAGTGCCTTAGCTTTTTTTTGTTTTGTTTTTAAATTTGAACAACATAAAGAAATTTTGTTTGGACTTTGCCAACATTTGAAAAATATAATTTTTTTACGCTGATACCTCAATTGCAAAAACTATTAAACTAATCTAAGCAGACATGGGGAAAATTTTCAATTTATGCATGCCTCAATTGTGATGATTTCAGGTCTTCCGTCGATATTTCCGCAAAAATTAGCGTGTCCCCCCCTCAATATCCAACTATAGCTACGTTTTTGCAGATGCGTCCTGGAGTAATAAGAGAAACGGCTATTGCATCTATAACTTTGATTGTTTTAAAACCTTCTTTTAAAACCTTTAAGCCAAAATAAAACACCTGTGGATTCGTAAATCGCACAGTGGTGATGTTCTCTGACTTTGCTCACAAAGATCAACCTCAGTAAACTTAGAACCATCAAGAGGCCAAGGATGTCGGCATAGCTGAGCATTCTTACACTCGCAGGACATCCGGAACAGCATCGATACGCCACTTTTATATTCTTCGATTTTCAACTAACTACCGCGTCACCTTCTAACAAACTCAATGTTTCATCTAACGAAACACCTACACTACTTTCTTCGTTACTCCTTTATTTTGGTCTACATTTATCTCGTCTTTTTATGCCTCTTCAGTAGCACTTAAAATATATAACATAACATTAAAGCCTTCACCTTCGAAAACCTGCCACGCCTATAGACTTTCAGCTGAATCATGTCGGGAAAAATAAATGTGAAGTGACCGAACTTGTGCAGTTATTGAAATATGACCTTTTGCTACATTAAATACGTTGTGAAAAATAGGGTCACCATCTTATAATATGTCATTTAGTCATTTAGTGTTATACATTTTTATTTAATATACTTTACAATTTATTGAAAGATACATAACCTATAAAGCTACTCGGGTGAGCCAGAGGCTAGTGAATTCATGGAGAGGAAAAACGAAGCCAATTACGGGAACAATTGGCATAATTTGCTGAGCTGGATAGGGGATGCTGATAGAACCTTCCCATCACTAAGGAGATGGCAGAACAAAAAAATATTGTTCATCGTTAGATTGCCAAAACGTTACTCATAATGAATGGAATTTTGTTCCGAAATCTAAAATTAGGATTCCTATTTTAATATCAAACGGATAATAAGTCTCAACAGCCTGTCGCTTTGCAACAAATAAGTAAATATGCGGTCACTCTTCAAGTTCCGGCCTACGCATACTGTGTGTATATTACAGGAAGTATTAGATAGGATCGTTCTACATTGAAGCGTTTCTGATATATAGGCGATGAAAAATCGGAATTTTCACGACCAACACAGGCACACAAAATAAAAAAATGGTATTTTCCAAAGACCATACATATATTCTTATGTATTTCGACACGCTGAATCCCCCCGCACGTCAGGGTTCAGGGCATTTGAAGGTCAAATTTCGTATGAAGTCGTTAAAGAAGAAATAAATAGAGTTCCATGGTTTTGAAGGTCGCTGAATTCGAATCCGAGGTCTGTTTCACCCCATCAGCGCAAAATTAAGATCGAGTCATATTCCCGCTTGCAGCAGGTTCAGTTTTTTCATCTAAGGGCCCTTTGAGAAAGTTTCCTGATGTTCCTGAATATTTAGGGAGGGTGTTCAACTATAAATAGCCCAGCGCTAAAAGCATCAATGAAAAGAAAAATATAGACTATTAAAAGCAGATAAAGGAAAATGAGAAAAGAAAAGTATGATGCATAACAAATAAATTAGAAAGATCACATTTTCCTTGTGTTTTATCCATAATTTCATGAAGGATTTCCTCTCTTTCCCTGGAATATTATTTGAGTAAAAGGAATACTACTTTCTTGGAAATATCCCGAAGTATTGGGCGTTGATCAAAAGTGGTTTATGTAAAGAGAAAGCCTTTAAAGGAATGGCGAGACCAATCGACTCAAAAGCAAGAGTAATTGTTAATTTTCTCTTAAATTGTAGCTAATTTCACATCCTCCCTTCTCCCTGAGTCGAACCATTCCGAAAACAGTCATTAAGGAAAACTCTAATTTCCTCTGGCGTAAGGAAAATAGCGCATTTAGTCAATCCTGCGGTTTCAATCTTCTTTTAAACTCTCTGTTTCGTTAATTTTAATTGCCTCATTTATTCACTTCTTTCTTTTTATTTATTTTCTATTTCCTCTCTCTATCTCTATACATATTACTTCTAAACCTCTCCAGCGGTTGTTCTTTCGCTCGTAGCATTACGTATGTTTCGCAGAAATCCCATCCCGCTTCTACATACTTCTGTAGGTCAGAAGAATCAGTATGAAATTTCTGCGATCCTTTTGTTGGTACAAGCGACCAATTTACGTCACAGGATTTAACTTGTACAAGTAATAAAAACAAGTTTGTATATGTGTGTGTGTGTGTATATATATATATATATATATATATATATATATATATATATATATATATCGCTAAGGCGAGCAATTAATGCTTTTCTAACCTAGCCGAACTCGACTCTGCGTGGCTGTGACTTCGTTTGGTTAACTGGAAAAGAAAGATACCTGAAAGGCTAGGTTTATACAAATTTTATCCTCTCAATAATTGAGGGCGTAAATTATTTGTTGTATTTTGTGGAGAATCCCTTTACTTTACTTTAATTTTCTTTAAAAAATATTGCTGCGCTCCCAAACCGGATATTGCCATTCAAATGTAATGATCATTACGAGTGATTTACTTGTACACCAAGAGCTATACTTTTGTATGAATGCGTTTCAATGAATTATATATCCAATGAGAAATTGAAAGAATTAGTACAGTTTATCCTCGTGCTGTAGCAATTGTAGACGGCACTCCTAAAGAAATAAATTGTTAATAATGTATTTTAAAATGGCAAAAAGTCATATATATCAAAAACTTCAACTTTTCAATAATGTAATTTTGCATGGTGCTCTAAAGACGTCACTATCTATTTTAAACTGCTGTTTGACAGCGGCCATTTTTATTTTATTTTATTAGTATAGTCATGGCCTTTGTTGACTTTGGTATAGTCATTTGAATGATTGTCTTATCTCTTGAAATGAATATTACGGGGCTCTGATAGCAGAAGGTTGTCTTGACTACTATGGTTGTAAATAGTTTTAAGAAACTCTCGAATTGGGGCACTAAATGGGCGAAATTAGTTGAGCAGTAATTCATTTTATCATATCTATTAGTTATGTATTTTTTGCCCAATATATATTACATCATGGTTTATGGTTAAATGTTTTTTGTCACGTTAAGGGTTCCCTACTGATGGGGACAAATAATTATTTTCATAAGAAAATATCTGGTTGAAAGCTGACGGGAAAAATAAATGAGAGTGCATATATGTAGTAAATAACAAAAAAGTACTCATACATTTGCAGTTTCGATTCGATCTGTTATCTTGAATATCTCATGAGCTTCTTTCAGTGTATTCAAGAAGTTCTTTTGAAGGTTCTGAAAAGATTCAATTTCCTTTTCTTTTTTTAAGTATGTTTTACATTCGCACTGAACAATACTTCTACTAACAAGATTCCACGAAATGATAAGTTAAGACGCATAAGAAAAAATCCGTCACGCAGGAGCTCCATAACTAAGCACTTTCCTCAGAAATTTTGTAGTGTAGACTACATTTCTGAATAATTTGCTTTAAATAGTCTATATAAATAAAATAAAAACGTAAATAGTTCTGCTCATTTACATTTGTTATGAGAACTGTTCAATTATTAAGTTTGAAAATAATTTGCTTCCAGAGTTATGTTAATACATGATACTACACTACTTAATAAATACACAAAAACTTCACATTCCGTCTTTTGATCTGACGCAGGAACAGGAAACAGTCCCCCTAGTGGGAGTTAGCGCTCCTCGCGGCAGGTTTGTGAACCTACTTCTGGTGGGCTAATTCTAACGAAACAGAGTTTAAAGTAAACACTTCTATCTCATGAGATAAACACGACGTATATCGCGTTTCGTTACAAAACAGCAGAAATTACGACCGGTATGAGTATATTAGTAATTTAGGTCCGGAGTGACCCCCCCCCTCCAAATAAACCGATTTAGTTTATTTTTACAACCCATTTTTCTCTCTTAATTACCACCACGAATACCTAGTTTCGTTGGAATGTAACAACAATTGCGGCTGGCAGTGGCAAATTAGTGTTTTGGGTCCGGGGTAAACCCCCCCTCCCGATTTTGGTGGTTAACGAACTCGTTCAATCGTGTTAACAGATCTTAACGGCCGCTATCGTGTTAACAGATATACATATATATATATATATATATATATATATATATATATATATATTATTTTCCACGTATTTGTGACCTTTATTTACGTATAATTATTTATTCTTTATATATGGCGCAGGTCAAAAGAATAGTACTCCATTTTCTTTGTACTATTTTATTGTTTGTACGCCCTACATGTTTCGTGGCCTTTATGCCACCTCCTCAGGGGCCATTACATCCTAAAAAATTTTAACAAATTTTTAATAAAACATTTTTCATTTTCGTAAATCCAATAATTTTATGTCATTAATATATAAAACATGTAGGGCGTACAAACAATAAAATAGTACAAAGAAAATGGAGTACTATTCTTTTGACCTGCGCCATATATAAAGAATAAATAATTATACGTAAATAAAGGTCAGAAATACGTGGAAAATAATATATATATATATATATATATATATATATATATATATATATATATATATATATATATGTTACCGGCAAAGTATATAATCCAGGCATTCTATAGAATGCCTGAGTGGTTTAGGCAAAGTGTAGAATGTACATCGTATTACACACATTGCCTAGGCATTCTATAGAATGCCTGTTGCTTATTGGGCTATGTATAAAATTAAAAAGGTTTTGAGTATACTACATAAACTTTACTTAGATACTTGAAAGAAATGACAACAGGTAGAATTTGAGTGATCAGAATCAATGCAAATCACTAAAATAAAGCGTCCTCTGCACCGATGTTCTACAAAGTTTGCTCTATAACGTATTTTGATGCACTAAACACGAATCAGTTAAAAAAAAAAATGCTCTCAACTAGAAAAGAAGTTATTAAGTACTAAAGTTCACTGTTATGGAGGCTATAAAAGATGGCGTAAACAGCGTATCCTTAATGAAGAAGTATAATTAAAATTTAGACTCGCCTGTCGTAGCTGACCTGTCGTAAGCTGTCGCTTTTGGGCACACGTGCTATGCGTTTCCGCTCGCTAAGCTCCCTCAAGAAGATATCAAAACCCTAGTCAATCCAACTCGAAGAATTTAATAGAATTCTATTAATTTCTGCGAGTTGAATTAACTAGGGTTTTGATATCTTCTTGAGCGAACGTAGCGAGTGGAAACACATAGCACGTATGCCCAAAAGTCGTCCTAGGCATTCTTCTAATTCTCCTAGACATCATCAGACGCGATGTTCATGGATATAAATCCGCAATCGCACCGCTGGTAGTTACTCCTACAAGCTACAAATCCTTTATTTCATACTTTGCCTAAAGCACAGTAGGCATTCTATAGAATGCCTAGGCAAAGTATGAAATAAGCTTTATTTCATACATTGCCGGCTGGATTTAGGCATTCTATAGAATGCCTGATTATATACTTTGTCGGTAATATATACATACTATAGATATATATATATATATATATATATATATATATATATATATATATATATATATATAATTTTAACGGGGGTCATTTTCGGCGTCTACTGGGTAGGATCGATAAAGATTTGAAGAAATTTTTCAAAAATTCCACCATGAGTGCAACCTCAATAGCTACTTTCCTTCGGAGGAAGGTGCTAAAAATGTAACCTGGGAATCGTGCTTGCTAATCTCTCAGCCACTGGAAATGACAACCACAGAGCACTAAATGAATTAAGATGTGAACTGGTGTACTATACTATGTTTTACTTCAAATCAGGTCTCATACACCACATGAAAACGTTAGGTTGAGTACTATGATCATGAAGTTGTTCTACATAGTGTTTAGTTTTACTATGGCTTAAGACTGGGGCATAGGTTTTGGCTTAGGTGGTCGATTTCTCAATTATGGAGTTTTATGTATATATTTATTTTTTTTGTTACAATGTGGATCAGTTGACTTGTTAAGGTGCATAACGCATTACTCAATGCAGATGCAGAAAGATTGGTCAATAAAAGCTCTTTTTTTTTTTTTTTTTTTTTTTTTTTTTTTTTTTTTTTTTTTTTTTTAAGCCTAATCCTATCAACCTACCAAACTTTTAGTACCTATCAAACTTTTAGGGTGTTATTACCATTAGCTTTTATTGGCAAAGTTCTTTCCAGGCCGTTGTCAATCAAACAGTACGAAGTATTATCTGTACAAGTAAACAAGTATTTATTCTAAACTAAATCAAACATTATTTAAATAAGTGGTTTCATTGTTTCGGAAAAATTGTCACTTTGATTACAATTCATTTTTATGGGATACGAGAATGTTTTTGAATAAGATACCCTATAATTTTTAACTAATCTTAAGAGGACCCGTTATAGTATTTCAAATTAATTATTATTTACTACTGATGATTGATTATTATCAATCATCAGGAAGATAATTATCTTCCCCATATATATATTTTTATTCGCGAAATAGCTTTTATTTCTAGCCCTACGAAATGCCAAGAAGGCTCATATTTTTACAGTAAAATGTGGCAAATAGGAAAACATTGGCTGATTCCAATAAACCTAGATCCCTAAGCATCCTTTGATTTTATGGATTCGTCAAATTTCTATGTCGACTCTTGATGAATGGGTACTCTGAGACCTATTCTGAAAACATTGAGCATGAGCGGCACCTCTGGCCTAATACCATCAATTCGTGAGGAGTAACAATGCTATACTATTTCCATTTAATCAGTAATTGTTGTCTATGTATAAATAGACATGTAGGTTAAAGCAAGTTCTCTAAAGGAATGATGTATATAAATGGACTTTCTTGCCTGTAAATCCTTAAATTGAAAAGGTTTTACAAAAGAAATTCAATGTAACATTCGAGAAATCCGATTGAAAAGTACTTGGAGAGATTGACAAGTAAATGAAAACACAATCTTGCCCGTTTCTTTTCTTCCCCGCGACAATGGCTCGATATGTCGATACACTGGAATTATCGGTGGAGCGATTGACATCTGCAAAGGTTCCCTCCGAAGGGCCTTATCTCACCGCGAACCAGCGAGCATCGCTGGATCACGATTCCACTGTTCAATAACCGCCCTATTGTTAGAAACAGGGTTAGGGTTGTGACGTCACGATAGCAGAGGCGCAGCTCGGAATAAATGGGGGAGATCAGCTTTGCGCACAATAACCGTGCACTTGGAAGCAGCCGTTATCGCAGCTTCTATTTTGGTGAGCATTACACGGGCGAGCGTTGAAGAGCTTCTGGGCAGATAACGTCATGGGGGAAACCTTTAGAATGTACCGTTTATTCCGAAATTCTTCGGCTGATAAAAAAAGCTACACCGTCCTTTTCGTCTTATGTATCCTTTCTTTTAGCACCCCTCTTTTCGGAGGAAAGTAGCTTTTGAGGAATTTTTGAAACATTTATCTAAATCTTCTTTGATCTTACCTGATAGACACCCAAAACTGAGTCTACCTTAAAAAATAAAAGTCCGGCTCGCAGAAACTGCGACGTCTTAGCGCGGTTACGTTCATATCTTTAGTGCAATTAGTCAAGGAATAGTGGCAGTTATTGGTGGCGCAATTACAGGAATCTGTCAGTATTATGGTGACTTCCTCCACCTTCTCAACGTTCGCTCTTGGACACACGATAACAGTGTTTCACATTATCTTACCTTGTCTTAGTCAAATACTTGTTTTACTGATAAATGCAATTAAAATGGGAAACAACCAGTTAAAACTTTAGGTAGGTAAACAAATACACAAACCCGTTCAAAAGAGCAAAACTAACAATTGCGAATTCCTTATTTCTCAAATTGACATCGCCCTATCGAAAATCACACCAGAACAATTTTTGTAGGGAATTTAGTGAGCTTTCAAATAGTGACCTTCCACTTACGATTTCCCAACCGTTTTCAAAATATTTTAGAAAATTCACGAAAATACCAAAACTTTTCATGCCTGTTGATGAAATATTTTATTTCTAGTGCTTTATCTGCAAAAGGAACCAAAATTTACCTGTCATAGATTAGATGAAATCAAACGTCTGGAACAAGTTCCAACTGAATTAATTAATTTCTGAATACCCAAACTGAAAATTAGTTTGAAAAAGTAGGTGTTTCAATGTTTCTCGAAAACATTTACAGATAACGCTTTAAAAATGGTTTCAACAGTAAAATTTTAACGCAAAATTTTCTAGTCGGCACTTCCGGATTACGTTATGAGGTCAATCTAATAAGCGGGTTTCCTCCCTATGGAAGTATAGGTAGGTATAGATCCATTTAAATATTACTTATGCATGCATAATACATATTCCAAATCAACACTAAAACGTTTGCTTTAACTCAAAAACATTTTCCAGGGATAGCGACTATTACTGACATACGAATTAATGATGAAACAGGACAGGCGAACACTGGCCTCAGTATTAAATACATTTCGGCTACAAGGAACCGGACAGGTTAAATTTGCATTGATGTGTATATCATACACAGGTTAAATTTGTGTGTGTATGATATGAACAAATAATTTACAGGTGACATTAACACAATTATGTTACACCTCAAAAACAGATATCCAGACAAATAAACACAACATAAAATTCTTCGAAACGACATGTTTGTTAACGTGAAATAGAACATTGATGATATCTCTCTCTCTCTCTCTCTCTCTCTCTCTCTCTACTCTCTCTCTCTCTCTCTACTCTCTCTCTCTCTCCTCTCTCTCTCTCTCTCTCTCTCTCTCTCTCAATATATATATATATATATATATATATATATATATATATATATATATAAATCGCGTTTCTGTCTATTCTTTCCTTAAACAAATCCTCACCGTTTCATCAATTGTGATCAAAATTGGCACACAGGTAGGTCAAAATCGTCTATTAGCTGTCCGTCTATATGATTGTACAGGTACAATTATAAGTTCTTATAAAGATTCACACTATTTGACCGATTTTGACCAATTATGGTACACAGGTAGGTCTTGATCCGGGGAATGCCACAGTCTAAGTCAAAGTCGTATAGGACTCTCAGTTCGGAGGTATTGGGCTCAAAACTGTGAACCTGAACAGTTACAGATTTGTGTTATTAATTTTTAATATTATTATCTGGTTTCTAGTTTATATTTGCTTTTCTAGATGCAGAAAGTAGGTGTAGCATGGCGAGCCGGGTAACAGCTTATATATATATATATATATATATATATATATATATATATATATATGTTTATATATATATGTAATATAATATAATTTTCAAGGTAGGGATTGTCGGGGTTCGGTCACTGCTACTTAATAAAACTACATTTTATCATAAAAATGGTTTTATTGTGCCGACGTTTCGGCTTGAACTTCAAGCCTTCATCAGGGCTGTAAAAAAACAAGTAGGACGGATGTAGTACTGAAATATACACATATATATATATATATATATATATATATATATATATACATGTGCCTACAAACACAAATACACATACATATATACATACATACATATGTGGAAAAAGACAAAAACATAAAATACTAGAACATAATATATAGAAGAACAATGTGCTCTAGAAGTGTTTGGATTATTAGGAAAACAGCTATAAGAATAACAGATTACATATTAGATTAGATATAAGAATAACAATATGGGCTTACCGATGGGAAGATAGAGAACTATTCCTCACAAATGCGGGATCATTTCTGACAGTTAATACAGGGAAATATAGGAAGAAAGGAGTTGGTGAGGGGGAGGGGGGTTCTGGACCACCCAATGGACAGAGAACATAGAAGATGAAAGAAAGAGCGGCAAAGTACAGTAAGGGGTCATAAAGTCGTAAAATGCTGTGTTAATGGAAAGGGAGGCAGGTATAAAGGGCTATATTGCAGGCGGTATAGGGGATTAGGATGGAGTTTTAGCGCGGTTCCTCCCTCCCCCATAGGGAGGAACCCCGCTTATAAGGTTGATACAATGAAACAATCCGGAAGTGCCGACAAGAAAATTTCGCGTTTCAGAACCCCTAGAGACCGAAAATAACGGTGGTTCAAATTTGTATATATATATATATATATATATATATATATATATATATATATATGTATATATTTATATATATATATATATATATATATATATATATATATATATGTATATATTTATATATATATATATATATATATATATATATATATATATATATTTGTCTGTTCGCTCTCTAGCTCGAAGACGAATGGTCCGATTTTGATGAAATTTGGTACAAAAATCAGTCGTCCAATATGAAAGGTCAAGTTCGTTAACCAGCAAAATCCGCCCACTGGAAGATGGAGTTTGGGGCGAAATTCGCGCAGAAAAAATCGTAACGCTTACGTTTTTGAGTTCATAAGCTTGTAAGTACTTTTTTTATAGGCTTCTTGGGCTAGGAAAACGAATGAAACCATTTTCAAGGCGATAGCTTTAACCGTTTTCGAGAAAATTGGAAAAATAGTTTTTGAATACCGTTTTTAATTTGGGTACTTAGAATCATGGGATTTAGTTGAAACATTTTCTGCATGTTCTACTTTCATTAAAACTAATATGTTGAAATTTTGGTTACGTTTGGAGTTAAGGAAGGGTTAGAATAAAATATTTTATTAACAGACATAAAAAGTTTTGGTAACTTTGTATATTTTCCTTAATATCTCGAAAAAGGTTAAGAATTTGGTAAACGAAAGAATACCATTAGAAAGCTTACTAAATGATCTACAAAAAAGGTTCTGATGAAAGTTTTGATTAGGCGATGTCAATCGGAGAAATAAGTGCTTAAAACATTAAAGTAATTGATTTTGCTTATTCGAACTGTTCTTTTTGTCTGTTTTTATTCCTTGTTATTTTTTAATTGCTTATAGTTGGATAATGTATTTTACAATAAAACAGATTAGGCAAAATAAGAAAAACAATTCATTGTTAGAAATATAGCTTGCCAAGAGAAAAAGATTCGTTGACGTCTTTTGAATATTTTCAATTGCCTTTATGCTGCTGGTTTTTTTATTTTATTTTTTAATTGATTTTATCTGTAGAATTATTACTATAGTAAAAGAACACAGGAATGTGTGAAAATATTTGATATTTTCCAATTCATTGAAACGTATGAAATGAAGTATCGGTAGAAGAGGATTCTAGGGTCTTGCGGACCTGACCCCAGGTATAGCCAGCCATAAAACCCTTTGAACAAAGGCCGAGGAAAATATTATCTGTTTCTATTCTATGCTTTTCAAATGAGAATAGGGATATGAACAGGAACCGGGGTCTGCCGTGGTCTAATGGCTAGCGCCTTGGATTCATAAGCGGGAGATGGTGGGTTCGATTCCCAACCTCCGGCAGGAATTTTATCATCCCACGGCTCGCTGGTGAAACTCCTCGCTACACCCTGGATGTCGGCGCTAATGACCTAGATGTAGATGTGCCGTAAAAAAAAAAAAAAAAAAAAAAAAAAAAAAAAAAAAAAAAAAAAAAAAAAAAAAAACACCGCGCTAAGATGACGCAGTTCCTGCGAGTTGGACTTTTTTTAATAAATGGAAGATGTTGGAGTAGGTAGAGGAGATGACTTCTTTGTCAATTTTGTCATTAACTGGATTATTTTCTAGGTGGATAAAAATTGATTCGGAAAGGAGGCGTTTTTCTTCGATGGATTCAGTGGAAAGGATGGAGTATTGGTCAAAACCAAAGTCATGTCCGTCTGTGATGGCATGTCTAGTTAAAGCTGTCTTTATGTCTTTATTCCGTACATCATTTTTGTGGTTGTTGATACGTTTTCTTACTGGGTTTTTAGTCTGTCCAATGTACGCACTATTGCAGTTGGGTGTGATGCAGGGGATTCTGTAGACTACATTGGTCCTGTCTTTTTGTGGGATAGGGTCTTTAAGAGTCGTATGTAAGTTTTTCAGTTTGTTCTGTGTCGATAGTCCTAGTTTTAGAGTGGGGAATGTATCGCGTTGGGATTTTTGGATTTTTTCTGTGAGGTTTGGGATATATGGGAGGCCTCTGAATTGAGGGACAATATTATCTTGGGTAGTGGGGATGGGTTTAGGGTTATTGAAAGAATTTATGAGACGGGTGATAATGTTCGTAGGAAATCCATTGGTAGTAAGAATATCGAGGAGTCGGGATTTGTTGGCAGGGTGAAATTTGGTGTCGGATAGGGAGAGGGCTCGATTTATTAGGTTGCTGGCAGTATTGAGGATTTGGTGTTTGGGGTGTGAGGAAAGGTAATGGAGAAGTCGTCCCGAGTAAGTGGGTTTGGTATACCAATCAGTGGATATAGAGCCGTCTGTATTTCTAATAAGGAGTATGTCAAGGAAAGGGAGGGAGTTGTTAGTTTCGGTCTCGATGGTGAATATTAACCGGGGGTGGTAGGAGTTAAAGGCTGTTAGAATTTCTGGAATCTTATCAGGATTAATTATGAGGAAGAGGTCGTCAACATATTTTTTAAGGAAAATACTATCGTCGGGGAACATGGGGAGGATTTGGTCAAGGAGGTCATTAAGGGTAATATTGGAAAGGTCAGGAGCGAGGCAGTTACCCATGGCGAGGCCAGAGATCTGGTTGAAGAATTTATCTTGGAATAGGAGGTATCCGGATTTGCAGCAGAGGGATAGGGATTCAAGATAGGAAGATCGAGATAGCTTGGTGTGTGGTTCGAGGGTGGTCCAATTCTTGTCAATAATTTCTAGGGTTTTATCTATGGGAATGTTTGTGAAGAGGGACTGGGCATCTAGAGAGGCTAAAATGAAATTAGGGGGGATGAGAAAGGAGTGTAATTGTTTTTTAAGGTCGTGTGCATTCTGTACGTCATAGGGGTTATTGTGACTTAAGGTCTGGAGGGAAGTAAGGAGAAATTTGCTTAGTTTTGAGGAGGGGGAGTTTATATTAGAAATGATGGGACGTAAGGGATTATTTTCTTTATGGATTTTCGGGAGGCCATAGCATCTGGGGGCTTGGGAGTTATGTGAGATGAGGTGTGAGCGGGTCCGTTGGTCAATCTCTTTGTTGTCATGTAGTTTATGTATGTGTTTGTTAAAGGATTGTGTGAGGGAGGGGGTGGGATTTCTGTTATGGGGGGTCGGTAAGTAAGTGGTGTTGTCAGAAAGGAGTGTGATCATTTTTTCCGTGTATTCAGTCCTGTCCATGATAACGGTTTTGTTCCCTTTGTCAGCCCGGGTAACGATTAATTCGTTATGGGATTTAAGGAAGGAGCGGGTGGTTCTTATGTCTTTGTAGAGTAGGGGAGACATTTTGGGGGATTTGAGGGAAGGATGGTGTAGGTGGTTTGTAATAACGTTGGAAATGCGTATTCGGGATAGTTCTCTCTCTTCATCATTTACAATAAGTGTCATATCTCTATGAATGTATTCTAAATCGGTAAAGGTTTGGGACCAATTTGCCCAGGTTCGTGACAGGGGTGGCAAAATTGGGCCCAAGTGATAGAATATTGTTCACTTCGGGGGGTATATCGATGGAGGAGATATTATGGACCCATTCTGGTTTCCCAGAGGGGAATGAATTATGGTTATATTTCTTGAGTAGGATCGTATCAAGTTTGGATTTAAGGGTGTGCTTTTTTTGTTTTTTTGTAAAATCTTTGGTTGTTTCCATGATGGAAACAAACGAGCTATAATCTCCTTCATCGATATTTTCCCGGAGTGAGTGGTGGAGGTTTTCTAATTTTAAGTCCGAAAATTAAATTTTACTATTAATTTCTTTTATTTTTAAATTCAAAATTGATTTTTTAAATTGATGTTTGGCCTCATCTAATTTTTCAGAGTAGCGTGGCGGGAGGGAGATTTTGTTCAAGCAATGTTCGATAAATGTGGGGAAAACATTTTTGCTGCGGCATTTGAGAAGGAAAATTCTCTGTTCCCGAGCAATCGTGTTTGCCTGGGTAAGCCGGGATATTTTGTTGATGAGAAATTTATAGGCAGGGAATTTCGTTTTGATGGAGCTAAAGGAATGATCTACCTCGGTTTGTTGAGAAGCTTGAAGATTCCTCTGTTGTAAGGTGGGTTCAGGTCCTGAAGCGATGGATGTGGTGAGAGAATCTGCGGAGGAGTTGGAAGGAGAGCTGGAGGTTCTACTGTGTTGAGCTTGGAGCGAGGACTGCATGGCTAGTCGGGCTTGGAGTCTGGTAGTCATTCTCGCTGTAGTAGTGTCCATTTTGTTGTTGTTGCCCCTTTTCTTCGTGTAATTCATTGAGAGGAGATCGTTGACCGTTGATGATGCAAGGTAGGGATTGTCGGGGTTCGGTCACTGCTACTTAATAAAACTACATTTTATCATAAAAATGGTTTTATTGTGCCGACGTTTCGGCTTGAACTTCAAGCCTTCATCAGGGCTGTAAAAAAAACCAGTAGGACGGATGTAGTACTGAAATATACACACACATATATATATATATATATATATATATATATATATATATATATATACATGTGCCTACAAACACAAATACACATACATATATACATACATACATATGTGGAAAAAGACAAAAACATAAAATACTAGAACATAATATATAGAAGAACAATGTGCTCTAGAAGTGTTTGGATTATTAGGAAAACAGATATAAGAATAACAGATTACATATTAGATTAGATATAAGATTCCAGAAATTCTAACAGCCTTTAACTCCTACCACCCCCGGTTAATATTCACCATCGAGACCGAAACTAACAACTCCCTCCCTTTCCTTGACATACTCCTTATTAGAAATACAGACGGCTCTATATCCACTGATTGGTATACCAAACCCACTTACTCGGGACGACTTCTCCATTACCTTTCCTCACACCCCAAACACCAAATCCTCAATACTGCCAGCAACCTAATAAATCGAGCCCTCTCCCTATCCGACACCAAATTTCACCCTGCCAACAAATCCCGACTCCTCGATATTCTTACTACCAATGGATTTCCTACGAACATTATCACCCGTCTCATAAATTCTTTCAATAACCCTAAACCCATCCCCACTACCCAAGATAATATTGTCCCTCAATTCAGAGGCCTCCCATATATCCCAAACCTCACAGAAAAAATCCAAAAATCCCTACGCGATACATTCCCCACTCTAAAACTAGGACTATCGACACAGAACAAACTGAAAAACTTACATACGACTCTTAAAGACCCTATCCCACAAAAAGACAGGACCAATGTAGTCTACAGAATCCCCTGCATCACACCCAACTGCAATAGTGCGTACATTGGACAGACTAAAAACCCAGTAAGAAAACGTATCAACAACCACAAAAATGATGTACGGAATAAAGACATAAAGACAGCTTTAACTAGACATGCCATCACAGACGGACATGACTTTGGTTTTGACCAATACTCCATCCTTTCCACTGAATCCAACGAAGAAAAACGCCTCCTTTCCGAATCAATTTTTATCCACCTAGAAAATAATCCAGTTAATGACAAAATTGACAAAGAAGTCATCTCCTCTACCTACTCCAACATCTTCCATTTATTAAAAACTCCATCCTAATCCCCTATACCGCCTGCAATATAGCCCTTTATACCTGCCTCCCTTTCCATTAACACAGCATTTTACGACTTTATGACCCCTTACTGTACTTTGCCGCTCTTTCTTTCATCTTCTATGTTCTCTGTCCATTGGGTGGTCCAGAACCCCCCTCCCCCTCACCAACTCCTTTCTTCCTATATTTCCCTGTATTAACTGTCAGAAATGATCCCGCATTTGTGAGGAATAGTTCTCTATCTTCCCATCGGTAAGCCCATATTGTTATTCTTATATCTAATCTAATATGTAATCTGTTATTCTTATATCTGTTTTCCTAATAATCCAAACACTTCTAGAGCACATTGTTTTTCTATATATTATGTTCTAGTATTTTATGTTTTTGTCTTTTCCACATATGTATGTATGTATATATGTATGTGTATTTGTGTTTGTAGGCACATGTATATATATATATATATATATATATATATATATATATATATTGTGTGTGTGTATATTTCAGTACTACATCCGTCCTACTTGTTTTTTACAGCCCTGATGAAGGCTTGAAGTTCAAGCCGAAACGTTGGCACAATAAAACCATTTTTATGATAAAATGTAGTTTTATTAAGTAGCAGTGACCGAACCCCGACAATCCCTACCTTGCATCATCAACGGTCAACGATCTCCTCTCAATAATATAATTTTATCACTTAATTTTTTTCAACTTCGTCGCTGAGTGATTTCATCCTCTCCGGCATATTTCACCAGCGGTTTATCTGCCGCTAAAAAAAAATATATAAAAGAAATATAGATTAATTTTTTTTATTGCCAATTTCATCAATCTTACTGATTTTAGGAGTATTAGTTGTCTTAAGGCTTCATTTCTGTAGTTGGCCAATTTTTGACATTATTTTGAATTGTTTTTCTTTCTTTTAAAAGTAAATGACATTTGTATATAAGTTGGTGGCAAGCTGTTAGTTATATTATAAAGCTGTTAGCTTTATTAAGTATGCGTTTATCGTCCTTTGTCTAGTTAGAAATCGTGTAGACGTCACTACTTGCACGTTTTCGTACTTCTATCGAATAATGATTACGTATGTTAGGTATACATATATTAATATTCATAAAAATACAGGTTAACCAGCTTAATCCGTCGATCGGATACATTTCCGCGAAAAAATCGTAGTTCCTATTTCTTTCTTTCGCTTTAGGATTTTAAGGAATTTTTAGGATATGCTGACGCATGAAACCATTTCGCTGGCGATATTAACCCGAAAATTCGGCGAGAATTTTCATTTCAGGAACACGAATAGGATATATTTAGTTGACATTTTTATCCAAACTAAGATAGAAGCGTAGAGAGGGCAAATGACACAAAGATTTTATTTATTGAGCTCAGCAGTTTTGATTTTTTCGTGTATTTTCTAAATTACCTTCAATGCGGTCCAGGAATACTCTGCGACGAATACTTCTATTAGAAATTATCTGCAACTTTGATGGAGGAATCAGCATTTCAAAACTCCAAAGCGTGAGTTCCGATCGTTTTTTTCAATTGGTTTTACCTTTAAAGTGAGATTTTCATGAAACTAGAGAGATAAATGGATTCTAGTGCTCAGATTAACAACGAGCAAAAGTCCGTCACGCAGGAGCTGCATAACTAAGCACTTTCCTCAGAATTTGGGTAGTGTAGACTGCTTTCCAGAACAATTTGCTTAAAATATCCTACATAAATAAAATAAAAACATGAATAGTTCTCTTTTAAATTTGTAATGAGTAACTGATCAATTATTAATTTGCTTCCAGAGTTATGTTTACACATGGTACCTACTAAACTATGTAATAAATACAAAAAATCTCATATTATCGTATTTTGATCTAACGCAGGACCAGGATACAGTCACTCTAGTGGTAGAAAGCGCTCCTTGCGGCGGCTTTGTGAACCTACGTTTGGCGAGCTTTTCTATTGAAATATATTACAAATTAAACCCCCGCTTTACGATTGACCGATTCAGCTCATTTTTACAACAATTCTTTCTCATGAGTTACCCACGACGTATACCGCGTTTCGTTACAATACAGCAGAAATTACGACCGGTATGAGTATATTAGGAATTTGGGTCCGGAGTAAACCCCCCCCCTTCTAATGAACCGATTTAGTTTATTTTTACAACACATATTTAACTGTAGATTACCACTACGAATACCGAGTTTCGTCGAAATATACCAAAAATCACGGCTGGTAGTGGCGAATTGGTATTGTGGGTCCGGAGTAAACCCCCCCTCCTAATGAACCTATTTAGTTTATTTTTACAACACATATTTAACTGTAGATTACCACTACGAATACCGAGTTTCGTCGAAATATACCAAAAATCACGGCTGGTAGTGGCGAATTGGTATTGTGGGTCCGGAGTAAACCCCCCCCCCCCCCTCCTAATGAACCTATTTAGTTTATTTTTACAACACATATTTACCTGTGGATTACCACTGCGAATACCGAGTTTCGTCGAAATATACCATAAATCACGGCTGGTAGTGGCGAATGGGTATTGTGGGTCCGGAGTAAACCCCCCCTTCTAATGAACCGATTTAGTTCATTTTTATATCTCACTTTTCTCTCTATATTACCACTACGAATACCAAGTTTCGTTGAAATATAACAAATATTACGGCTGACATAGTCAAATTAGTGTTTTGGGTTCGGGGTAAACCCCCCCTTCCGGTGGACCGACTTTGGTGGTTAACGAACTCGTTCAATCGTTTGCTAATTCAATGCTATATACCAAGTTTCGTGACGAAAAAACAAAAACTCTGGCCGCTATCGTGTTAACAGACATATATATAAGTATATATATATATATATATATATATATATATATATATATATATATATATATATATATATATACATATAAATTTTAACGGGGGTCATTTTCGGTGTCTACTAGGTAGGATCGATAAAGATTTGAAGAAATTTTTCAAAAATTCCGTCATGAGTCCCACCTCAATAGCTACTTTCCTTCGGAGGAAAGTGCTAAAAGTCAAGTTGCAGGAGGAGTGAGTTATTTCCGCATAGAGTTGGTCACTGCCACTTTTCGGTGCATTGCCTGACGTTTTACATTATTCTTTTAGTTTAGTTTATTTTTTTTTTTAACATTTCATTGTAACAGGTCTTATTTATTTTTTAACCAATAACAATCGATTGGATAGGTTCGTCAACTTGCAAAATAGACTAATGTTAGGGGTTAATTACTTCCGAACAAAATTCTTAATTTGTCCTTACGGGCAGTTAGTTTGACTCCCTTGATACATTGATATATCGTGCCCGCCTATTGAGAAATATATTTCATTTAAACAAAAAACATTTTTAGGAGTTGGAATTCGTTTCAGAAAAAAATTAAATAAAAAAATTGAAACTTTCATCAGCGCTTCATTACAAATATAAAATTACAAATTTTCAATATAATACATTACAAATTTGCATCAAAATATTTCTTCAGATAAACATAAATCTATTAAGCAATAGTGGAGTATAAACAGTAATTACAAAAAAGAAACCAGAGGACATCATTAAATACTTCGTCAAAAAACAAATACTGTATAAAATAAAATAATAATAATAATACAAATGAAATAATAATAATAATAATAAAGGGAAAATTTACTGTTTTGACACAAATGGATATTGAAAAAATAGGTTAATATTTTAACTTTTTTCACTTCGGAAATAATATAATGATAAAAAGAAAAACTTCACTTTTCACTCCACTAGTCACACCCACTCGAAAACTTGAGTACTATTTTTTTTTTTATTGCTAACAAAAGATGAACCTGAATAGGCTGCTGCATTTATTTATTTATGGTCATGCTGGTCAAGAAATATCATGAAGATTCTTCATCTTAGTTATGCGGTTTCTGCGACAAGGACATTCTATACTCACATATGCGGCTAATGTATTGCTTCTACTATGTCTAGCAATTAATCCCGTCAGAATAATTTGAGCAACACAAGTAAACAATAGTTCAAATGGATTACGTGCCGATGGACTAGTGTCGGAGGGGACCTACTGAAACTTTAACTAGTTTCTAGTGGGCAAACTAATTGCCGCATTACTATCGCAGCGCGAAATCAGTTAATTGGCCATAACCCTGATGATGAGTACGTCCTGTTCGAAGGGGCTCGTTTAACTTGGTCCTACTACAGATAAGGGCGAGGAAATGAGATGGGGCGCTCCCAGGTACAGGGGCAAAGCATAACCCTCCTTAATGTCCCGAAATTAGCAATTAACAACTGGTAATTATCACACATGCCCTATCGTAATGTATGTTGTCACCGCTTTAATTTTATCTTCTTTATTTACGTCAACCTGAAATTGATTAAGTACTAAAAAATAAATTTCATCTGAATAAAACAGGCCTGACTGCTTCGTCTGTTCTAGTAGACGGAAAAGTGTAATAAAAACACAAGGGGCACCTATAACGTAGTTTTTTTATTGCGTTAAATAATTTATCGTCAAAATTGTTCAGTTTATTATGGCACGGTTACCGTCATAATATATGTTATTCATCAAATCATAGGTAATCAAAGAAAAATGTTTCTTGACACTGGAGAGCTCCGGACAAGTGTCAAGAAATAGATAACCTAGAGATAACCCGTTATCTGTAGGTTACCAGTAACAGAAGTTTAACAGGTACAGGTTAAAATTCGTGTTCAATAATAAATGTACGTGCCAACGGCCATAGCCACGTTGAATGCACCGGTTCCCGTAGATCACCGAAGTTAAGCAACGTCGGGCGTGGTCAGTACCTGAATGGGTGACCGACCACTTGCTGTTGGCATTAGAAAAGGGTGGTAACCTGTAGATAGCCCGGCGCTAATAGCCAAATAGTTGATGCGCCGTTAAAAACGAAAAAAAAAATAAAATGAATAAATGTACGTTAAAATTTAAATATTTATATTTCCAAGATGTCATTTGGAAACACCCATTATATTTGCGAGCATTATCAAGAAATGCTCTGACTCTGGATGCTGATGGGTGAGGAGGCTGTGCAAGGGTTCGGGTTATTATTACCGTGGATAGACCATCACCAGGTATAGCGTAAACTCTATAAGGGACACAATCACAGTTTATTTTTAGTAATTCAAGGACTGCTGTTATAGTTGAAATGAACCTCAAATAAATAATATAATGAAATAGATACAATAAGGGAAGACCTGACCTGTTATTGTTCTAGAAACGCATGCTGCCTAGGCCGCCTGTCTTTAAAATCACTTAAACACTTAAAAATTTGAATATATAAAATCTTCCTTAGCGAGTGTTTACATTCTAAAGGGAGTGTTCATGCAACATTTCAAAATTACCTGTCAAGTGGTTTGGGCTGGACGATGATAGGTCAGTCAGTCCGTGAGTGAGTAGTATCGCTACTCCTTGGCTACCACCGAGGAAGAAACATCAAGTACCTGGCTGAAGAAGATGGAGATGAACCCATCGAAATATTCCAGGAAGAAGTGAGAAGGAGTACCACCGCTGGAAAAAAATGCCGTTCCATCCAAAAATACTATCCCAGCAACGAAAAATAACATCAAACATATATATATATATATATATATATATATATATATATATATATATATATATATATAAATTTTAACTGGGGTCATTTTCAGTGTCTACTAGGTAGGATCGATAAAGATTCGTAGAAATTTTTCAAAAATTCCGACATGAGTGCAACCGTAATAGCTACTTTCCTTCGGAGGAAAGTGCTAAAAATGAAGTCTTCAAACAAGGTGTTTGGAAATTATTGATGTAATAAATAAATGAATAGTAATAATACTATTACAATAATTTAGGAATGCAGTGTTCAATTTCAATTATATGGAAATGCGTCCCAATTGTACAAATGTGAACTTGGTGTGATCTATAACCTCATCCCAGTCCTAAAAATCGCTCTAAAACGTAAATAATAAAATCATCAAATTTATTTTTACACAAACTGCTATCCTGCTCAAAAATAGGTCCTTCATGATTTAATCAACCGGATTGTTGTCCATTGGTTTAGATTAAGCAATTAATTCACATCCATTGCGAGAGTGTTTTTTTAATAGTCTCTGGCCATTTTGAACTTTTTAATGGATGGCTCATGGTTTATTTCCAGCGAAGAGTCCTAAAACGCCACATCCTCTTCACAAAAAACCATTATATGTATGTTGGCTGAAATTTATTCTTGTAATTTGAATTGACCTCATTAGCCCTAAATTAAATATTCATTTCTCGGAATTACGTGGGAAGAGTTTAAATCTGATATTTCTGAAGCAGGAAAAAGAAGTGCACAACTCAAAGCACATGTTTTAATTTATCTAATTATACATATATTTTGAGTTGGTTTTCAAATAATTATTATAAATAATCAACAGTCCTATCCTTTTCAGGAAGTAAATCAATGAGGTCACCAATATGTCTATAATATTCGGGCAATGTCTTTAACATGTAATTAAGTTTTTCTTGCTCACTCACACTTGCACCAGCGTTTTTCAACTCATTGGTCATCTTCTCAAAATCGTCAAAGAAAACATTAATATCTGAATAATTCTTTAACTTTATTCTTTCTAAATTATTTCTGCAAACAATCTGTAATGCAGTAGATTCGCTCAAATACACGTAACATTTCTTGATAATTTCATAAGCCGACTCGAGTTCACTTATATATTCCAATTGTTTGTTAGAAATAGAACTGTAAATGTAGTTAGTTGCCTTTATGTCCATTTTCTCCCAATTCTCATTTGCATCAGCTTCAGTCTTCATTCTTTCCACAACAATTCGGCATGAAGGAACTTTAAAATGCGAATTTTCCAATGTTTGTTGTCAGATCCATCAAAAACTGATATGGCGACTTCATCCTGTTTAACAAACGCCATATCTTGAGGAATAAGCAGTATCCCAATTTACTCACTAAACAATTTGACTTTTCACTGACAATCTACCATATTATAAATAATATTAGTCATTGAAGTGAAGAGTTTTTATTTTCATAACACATGACACATCTTAATTCTTAAACGCTCACTAGTTCACATAGACAACTACATACCGACTATAACCATTATAGTAACCTATCTTCCTACCAGGAGGCACTACACATAATTTAAATATAAATGTACAACATACTTAACCCTTTCACCCCTTAAACGTGCGATTGGGCCGATATAAAAAAAATACGTATCGATTATTTTCACGTGTTTAATAAATAAACAATGTTGCATCAAAATCGACTTCGGACACTTAGGGATGATCCCTTGTCAGTTGATAAAATATAACCGAGTAAGTTTTGCCGAGCTCCAACTCTCGAGCGAATACTAAGAAACAGCATAAAGAACGAATTTCAGAGTGAGTAAAGAGTGAAATAATCCTGTACAATATAAGTACTAATTTGTGTAAAAGAGAAGGCTAGGGGAGAAGAACTGCTGATTAAATCTTTTGACTGCTCCTCGTTGGTAATTAACTGACAGAGATCCAGTCAGCGTTTTGACTGCTTCGCGAAACCTTAACCTAATTACAACCCTTCTTCGTAAGCCCTTTAAATGCTTCAGCTTCAAAATTAAATTTTAAGGTTGACTACTTCATAAAAGATAAATGTTTTGCATCTTACTCCATTAGGATTTTCATCCTCTCAGTTTTTCTTTTCTTTTTTTTTTTTTTTTTTTTTTAAGTTTCGGCTCTGTTTCATAACTTTTCTTTCTTTTTCTTCAAAGAAGTTAAATGGATGCTCAAATAATTACATTCGACTTTCGCAGATTTTAATTAATTAATTGCATTTTTAATAGAGATAACTTTCTCTTGTTGAATCCTTAGAGAAGAATCCTCTAGTTAATAAACTAACAATTTCATATTTTATTTTATAAATATTCCCTTACCTTCAGTTACTCTTTATTCCAAGCAATAAACCTCACGACTCATTCCATCGCTTTTACTTTCTTCATTTTGTAAAACATTTTATGATTCTCTAAATGAGCTCTTAAAAAAACGTCTCCTAAAGGCTCAAGATATTCTTAAAAATAAAGATTATACGAGCTACTCTGGAACTGTCATAATTTAATAATAACTCAGTATGACTGTAAATTTAAAGAGTTTAAAAATAAAGTTTCTGTGGGTAGACAATGACAAGGACATTTCGTTTCTCTTAAGGAATGTGTTTTTATAAATTCTAAAAATTAAATTCAAAACGTTCATGGTAAATACACCGATTTTACATTTTTTCTCAGGACTTATTAGAATTACTTATTTATTAAATAAATGCTGCTTTTATTCGCAATTCAACTTTAGCTATTTAGGTCAGTACATAAAAACGTTTGCCGTTATAAGACATAATTAGAAGATAAATAATAACATAAATAATCAAAAATAAAATACTAATCAATTTATAGTAACCCCAATTAAAGAAAGAATATTAAGTAGAGAAAGTTAAAACCAAAAATAATAATTACATAAATGAAATATAAATTCCAATATATATATGTTGGCATATTTAATTTCAGAGTACCTAAATATTTATAAGGCGTTATTTTTTCAATAATATGGCTACCAGAACTGAGAAGTTCACTCATGTCTAAAGATGTGTATAAATCGATGGCCACAGGGCATAAGTTAGTAAGTGGGAAAATGGGCAAAATTAATTACGTGTACCATGATTTCTAAGAAACCTCATGAATACTGCAAATTACTCCCAGAATTTATGGTTTGAAATTTATAAAGATGTGGTTTTCTTGGCTTCTCGTTGAATAGCGTGTTTTCTCTGTTAAATCTCAGCTTAAGAGCTGCCCTGAAAAGTTGAGATTTTGAAATTACCAAGTTATTCCCTGTGTCCATTAAAACGTCTCGTTATTTTGGAATTTGTCGTTACCTGTAGTGCCCCATTATTCCGAACTATTTGGGACCAAATCGTTTTGTCATGTAAAGCTATATTTTCACTTCATGGAGTGTATTAAGCTTCTGATGGGTCAAGAATTGAAGGTAAGAAATTACGTTTTCTCGCACCTAGTATTTAAACTGCAATCTAGTTTGTTTCTGTACTCGTAAACATTTTAGTGCTAGTAATTTATGAACTTAGTCCTCCCAAGACTTGATACTGGTGTAAACTAGGAATAAAAATAAATTCATTCTAAGGGTAAAAATTCAATAAAATCTAAAAGCTGACTCAATCATTTAACAAATGAAAAAAATAAGCCTCCATCAAATGTAATAAAAGTTTGATTCGATGGCGTTAATGGCCGCAAGGTTGGTACGCCTTTAAAAAAGAAAAAAAAAAGAATAAAAGGAGGACCATTATCAGATAGGATCGCTGATAACGGCTGCTTTAGTGCTATGTCAAAAATGTGCTCGTATTTTATCAAGCAGTATGACCTCAAATATATCCTGAAGACAGCATTATTCTAATATTATTTGGATTCAGTTAGCACTGATGATAATTTCTCCATGCGTGAAGCGTGAAGATGATTTATTACCGGCAATTTGTGATTCCTCTTGAATCCTGCGGCTGATGGGGTTTCATTTCTAAATTATCTTTGCTGGATTCCCCTCAAGCACGCTAAACCACAATTTTCTTAGCATTCACTGACGAGTTTCTCGACCTAGTATTAGACCTTCTTAGAATCGATCAAAATTAGCTCCTTCATCAAATTTCCCTTCTTTTAGCATAAGAATAAAAATTCGCTATTTTAAGGAAATCCAACCCTCCGGATATTATTTTCGTTTCCTAGAATTGCACGAGCGAGCCAAAAATAGACGAATGAACAATAGATATTTCATAACTCGTTTATTATTAGTAACATTGTATATAAAAGTAATATTCCATGCTGAGAAATTTATATCTCTCCCTTTTGTTTAAAGTAAAATATGCTTGATTTATTTATGTATTTTTTAACGTTCACACAACATAGATTTTTGTTATTCAAGGACAGGGCTGAGGCCTTTTCTTTTTCGATTGAAATGCCACCGCCTCTGGTGGGAATCGAACTCAAGACTCTAGGCACGGAGGCACACCTTAATTCTCAGGTTACCGGGCCTCCTAGATATTTTACGGCTGGTATGGTCAAATTAGTGTTTTGGGTTCGGGGTAAACCCCCCCCCCTTCCGGTGGACCCATTTTGGTGGTTAACGAACTCGTTCAATCGTTTGCTAATTGAATGCTATATACCAAATTTCACGAAGAAAAAACAAAAACTCTGGCTGCTATCGTGTTAACAGACGCACACACACACACACACACACATATATATATATATATATATATATATATATATATATATATATAAATTTTAATGGTGGTCATTTTCAGTGACTACTAGGTAGGATCGATAAAGATTTGAAGAAATTTTTCAAAAATTCAGTCATGAGTGCAACCTAAATAGCTACTTTTCTTCGGAGGAAAGTGCTAATACTTTCCTTCGGAGGAAAGTGCCAAAAACATGTACTTAAGAATGTACAAATGAATACAACATTAGTGGTGGGAAAAGACCCTCGATTTGAGCTACACCCTCTTCGTCGTTTCACTATTTCCAGAACCTAAACATTTGGGACTTGAATACCCCTCATTAAAGGGAAACATTATATTGTATTACAGCTTCCCTCAATAGAACAAATTATTAACAGGTCTGAGCATTTTTGGGATTTCCGTGTATTTTCTTAAATATCTCGAAAACAGTTGGGAAATCGTAGTAAGTAAACATCGACCATTCAAAAGCCAACAACATTTCTTACAAAAACTATTCTAAAGACATCATCGATAGGACGAACTCAGGCGGAGAAATAAGTGCTTAAAACCCCGAAAGGTTTGGATTCTTTGCTCTCAACGGCTCTTTACTTTAGTTTTCCTCCGTGTTTTATTGCTTTTAGCACTTTGTTTCCGAAGGATAGTAGCTATTGAGGTTGCACTCATGACGGAATTTTTAAAAATTTCTTCGAATCTTTATCGATCCTACCTAGTAGACACCAAAAATGACCCCAGTTAAAATTTATATATATATATATATATATATATATATAGTTATATATGTGTCCGTTAACACGATACAGGCCAGAGTTCTTGTTTTTTCGCCACGAAACTTGGTATATAGTATTCCCCCATCAAACGATTGATCGAGTTCGTTAACCAACAAAATCGGTCTATCTGGAGGGGGGGGGGGGGGTTTACTCCGGAGCCAAAGTAGTTATTTGCCAATACCAGTCGTAATTTTTGTTATATTTCAACGAAACTCGGTATTTGTTGTGTTAAACTGAAGAAAAAAATGTGTTGTAAAAATAAACTAAATCGGTTTACTCCGGACAGAAATTACTAATTTCCTTATACCGGTCGTAATTTCTGTTGTATTGTTATGAAACTCTTTATACGTCCTGGGTATCTAATAAGAAAGAAGTGTTGTGAAAATGAACTAAATCGGTCTATTGGAAGGGGAGGGGGGTGTTACTTTGTACTATGTTTGAATTGAATTCTTCCGCCAAACGTAGGTTCGCGAAACTCATCAAGATCAATAGATGAAATGTGAAGCTTTGTGTATTTAGTACGTAGTGTAGTACCACGCATACACAAAACTCTGGAAGGAAATTAATTACTAAATTAATAATTGAAACAGCTGCTCATAAAAGCAAAAGAGCACAACTATTAATGTTTTTATTTTAATTATCTATATAGGTTATTTTAAGCAAATTATTCAGGAATGCACTCGACACTACCCAATTCTGAGGAAAGTGCTTAGTTATGCAGCTCCTGTGTGACGGACTTTATTTGTTTTTATAATTGATTTTAACAGTAAAATGAATTTCCTACTAAAACAAGATACTTAATATGAGAACGAATTTTAGGTTGTTTGTAAATAGAACTTTCCGGCTGATCTCGATGGGTCGGAGTGAGTTATTTTCCCTAGCATTTTCATACATTTTTAGTTCAAAATGGCGCCTAAATCTCACTTTTCTTCAAGATTTTATGAGAATATGTATTTAATGTTTTTACAAAATCCAATCCTTCCAAAGAACACCAGGGATAAGATGTTATGGAAAGGCGAGAGGTTTCGTATGGATTATTCTTTTGAAAATTTCTTGATGGATTAACCATTCTTCTTCGCGGTTTGCCATATATGTACATGTGTTACAATTTTTGTCCAATGTCTCCAAGCAATCATTTGTCAAACTAATTATTTTTTTTCGGATTTGGGGATTTTTTTTTTTTTTTTTTTTTTTTTTTTACTGCAAAATGCTTTGAAGCGTCGAGGAATAATAATATTATTGCAGCGAAAAATAATACTACACTTCCTAATATTATTATATTTTCATTCTTTCTAGTTGAAGTTTTCCTTTACTTTCAAATTTCTATCCATGATCATATTCGAAAATATTCCTGCTAATTTTTAGAATCGAAAGGAGAATTTGGAGTAACGTAAAGGAAAAACAACTGGAAATAAAGAGGCAATTTATTGTTTTAGGTTTGGTGCGTGAGTTTTATTCCAAGAATGGCTTTCGTTTCATTTAATTCCGCTCCATTGATTCTCTCTTTAAAATGACCCGTGCTGGAATCGCCAGAGACAGCTTTAAATTATTTCTGGCTGATAAAGAATACCGAATTGTTCTGTCAACTACGTGGGTATCTAAAATTTGAAGGAGCACATAGTGCATTGCTCTGTCCATTTATTGACTCGGCCTGAGTAATAGGATTATTTTTTTCACACGCAGCTCGGATGAACACATACATTAGTTACACGCACGGTAATTTCCAAAGCTCCGTAATGATAAGCTCGCACGTCTGAAATCCAGGCAATGATCAGATTGGTGAACTATTAAACTCTTTACTCTGACATTTAGGTTTTTTTCAATGTATGTTCCGAACAATATGTAATCACATAAATCATAAAAACGCTTGACGTTTTTTGTTAGAATAGACTGAAAGTTGATTAATTTGACAATTTATATCGCTATGTGAAAAAGGAAAGCTTCAATTATATGTATTCAGTAAGTGCTCTCAATTAAAACAAATATTCAAAATAGAGGAATTTACTTTTAAACGTTGCCCGAAATATTTTTTCTTCATATGGGCGTATATAAGGGGTGTTGCAGCCACCCCCCCCCCCCTCCTCCCCCGAAATTTTGATTTAATTAGTAAAAATGTGTCATAAAAAAACTTAAAAATAAATTAATTAAGATCTTTTAGTTTAGAAAACGTATATTTTTTGGGATGTAATAGCGTTTTAGTTGATTAACTATTCCAAGTGCTAGATTGTTAGCGTTCCAAACCCCCCAAATGCTCCCAGCCCCACCCCCTAAATTATTTCCTATATACGCGGCGTATATATTCTTCAAACTGAACACACATGGGCGTATAATGAAAACTAAACCCATCTTCCGGAAGGAGGTTGTTAATGTATTATAAACCTAAGGTCAAGGGGCTGGAGGCGTAATAAACGCACTTTCTCCAATAGCCATCAGCTTTCAAAATTCATCGGTGCTCGTCCTATAGTCATTGGCTTGTAGAAAGTTTTCCAATAGAGTTACTTATGGAGCGAACACCATCAGCAAACAAATGATCAATTCATACGTAGGCAATGTTCACAACAGTTCTTGTTAGGAATTTTATGGGTGCATGTTAAGTCCCAGGAAGGCTATTCCAGTCGGCATGGGGTGCAACGGACTTGCATCCTTGTATAATTCATGATTTTCAAGGGACCATCCCCACTCCCTATCCTACAATTGATATTTACGTCCATCCAGGATACCTGCCTTATTTCCCTAGGGCCGAGAAAGCAAGCGGGGAGTATTAAGGCCCTTCTGAACGGTCCGACCGGCAAGATCGCTTCCTTAGGAAAAGTTTCGGGGGTTCAAGGAGTTCATGGTTCATAAACTCCACCGCTTCGGCTCTCTCGCTCAAAACTTTAGACTGACTCCATATTTGTCACTTTATTTGGGCTCCGTCGGGAGTTTGAATTTTCCAATTAAGTGATCCGTTGGGCCTTCTTTCTTTGGCCTACTGAAACTTTAGGCACCAGGGACATTAAGTTTTTGGTGATTACACATTTTGGAGGTCGATACTTGGGGATAATTTTATACAAATAGCCTCCACATTACAAATGTGTGCATTACACTCACTTCATGAACGTTTCCTTTATACATATAAAATTATGATTGTTTTTTTGGGTTTGGTCGTGTACCTTAATAAAATAAAACGCACTTTCTTATAAATGTAGTTTTATTAAGATACCAAGACCAAACCCCGACTCCATATTTGTCACTTTATTTGGGCTCCGGGAGTTTGAATTTTCCAATTAAGTGATCCGTTGGGCCTTCTTTCTTTGGCCTACTGAAACTTTAGGCACCAGGGACATTAAGTTTTTGGTGATTACACATTTTGGAGGTCGATACTTGGGGATAATTTTATACAAATAGCCTCCACATTACAAATGTGTGCATTACACTCACTTCATGAACGTTTCCTTTATACATATAAAATTATGATTGTTTTTTTGGGTTTGGTCGTGTACCTTAATAAAATAAAACGCACTTTCTTATAAATGTAGTTTTATTAAGATACCAAGACCAAACCCCCAACCTTCGGAATCCGAACTGTCGATAGTCATCTCTCAAATAAATCATTTATTACTTCAAATCATAAATTTTTAGAATAATTAACTCTAAATTTCTAAACTGAGATTTTTGGCACGGTAGCGCAAATTGGCAAAGCACCCGAGCGGAAATCTGGAGAATCTGGCCAAAATCATCGTATTAAAAATTAATTTTGCTTAACAATAAAGATTTAAAGATTAAGTAACTGACAGTCCTTTTCATTATACAGTGGTTTTATAAATAAAATGAAAAAATAAATGGAATTAAAATAAGTACATATTTAATATATGAGAATGATTAAAAATAACATAGGAAGGCCGGAATGCCTCAGTCTCATGAAACTAATACATACATTGATTGTTAACTGTAGAATAACTTATCGGGTACATAAAGTGTTAGGTAAAATGTAAAAAAAAAAAAAAAAAAAAACACTAAATAACTCTAAATGTGAAGAAATTAGAAGGACATCAGAACAGACACTAGAAAAACTGAATACATGGATAAAAAATAATAAATTAAAACAATATAAAAAAAAACCAAAATATATGCATTTTTCAGCAATAGGAATAAATGAAACATGTTTAAATATAGCTCTCGATCAATCAAAAATAGAACAAGAAAGCAACATAAAATTTCTGGGGCTTATACTGGATAATAATCTCAGCTGGCAGAAGCATATAGACAAGATAGAAAAAAAAAAAAAAAACACTTCATGCTTCATGATAAAAAATCTTTCAAAGTTATTGAACATAACGGATTTAATAAATGTATATTATGGAATTTTCGAGACACAATTATATGGCATAGAATTATGGGGTAACAACTTGCAAGACATCCAAATCTTTAAAATTCAAAAGAGGATTGTAAAGCATATCTTGAAACTACAAAGAAAAACATCAACAAGGAAATACTTCGAACAATTAGGAATTTTAACAATGCCCTCGCTTTATATTTTAGCAACAGTAAAATATGTGAAAAAAAACTTACCCCAATTTAAAATTCATGGAGATGACCTCTACTACTCTACACGGTAAAAAGGAAAAATAAAAATTCAGAAACATATGACAACGTTTTATAGGAAAGGAGTGGAGTTTTGTGGAGGAGTTTTGTTCAATTTCCTGCCTGAGGAATTAAGAAACATCCAGCCGACCACAAGACTTATCCAGACACTGAAAAGAATACTCCGACAAAGAACTTGTTATACAACTGAAGAATTTTTTAAAATAAATTTAGCATCCAGACTGGCATCCTGACTTAAATCTGCAAATGTATTATCAAATGTATTATAATATGACGTGTCCATATCTCGAAAACGAGTTTTTGGAAATAAAGATCATTCTATTCTATTCTACTGTGCTTACATTGCGTAAAGAAAGAATGACTAAGAATTGTACTAAGCAGCAAAATGTTGGAATATAATATTATAAAATGGATAAAGATTTTTATTTCATAGTATTCTTCTACTTTCCAACCGAGCAAGTTCATCGAATGAAAAATAAACACATTTTAACGGCTCTGTTACACTACAAAGTAGGACGCCACGGGATTTTCAGTATCACTTTAATTGCACTAATGTTAACGTGCATATTTGAGAGGTTCAGAATGAAAATGATGCTAGTCAGTTTGAACTGAATGTTTTAAGTCTGATTTGCTGTACTTAATATGTAGAAAACTATCCATTAATGTTGCCATCTGTCTGCTAAATTAACAAACTTAGGCATAATAGTGATGTCATTCCTGAGTAGTTAGAACAAGAGTCCTCCTCATAAATCGTGACATAAACCACTTCCATTCGCTACCTCGTATCTAAAAAATAAAATGTTAATAATAATATAACTAAAAATAAAGAATCTAGGAAAATGTTATCTAATGTCTACGGCTACCTGAAGAACTAACTAATAAATACTTCTGATTTATTTCATGCAGAACCCTATGATAAGAACGATAAAAATGGTTGATTTATAGGCGTAAACTGTTTGGATCCGATTTCTGGAAACAACAAAGATTTAAACCAACAGATGTAAGACGTATGCCAACAATTAATAAAATATTAGTTATATATATAATATCATATCAAATAAAGAAAAGACACATGTGAAAAACACATCTACTATAACAGTTTAACCTCTGCATGGCTAAGAATTGACATAAAAAAGTATTTCTGTGCGTCTAAACTCATACCTAACTGTAGTCCGACCTAAGTGTTTGTGGTAGCGCAAACGTATTCTAGCTCGTCGAGACTGAACACCCATGTGTACGTTCATTTTTACCCATCTTCCTTGAACTGCATCAACACCAGGAACTAATAGGCTCAAGAAATGGACATCTTACTACATGCAATTTAAATGTAGGTGTCCAAGTCTCAATAAGTTTTTAATAAAATTTTATATTTTTTAATATTTCAGATTGATTAATAAATATTTTTATTATGCACTTAACGATATTATACCATTAAAGCTTAAAAAATATTAAAACAATACATTCATAGTTTACTCACATGTTACTGACTAACACAAGACACAATGCAACTTAAACACTAACCCATATTTTATTACAACATTTGACAATATCGAACATATCAAAAAGTTCAAATTTGTTAACTTGTTATATTGTACGATTTATTAAGATATTTGATTAATTGTATAATTGAATAAAGGTGTAATATTTTATTCTTGTATATTTCTACAAGTTAATGGTGTATATGTATAATTCCAATTATATATTTAGATTTATTTGTGTATATATATATATATATATATATATATATATAAAATTTCTGGAATATTCAATAAATATGGTAGCAAGGAACAAATATGAGAAGGTAAACGAAGGACAAATGATTCTTCTACACGTCAGTTAAAGGACTAGATCATATTTTCTAATAAAAAAGGTAGTTTTTAGCATCCTTGCTCAATCTTTCCAGTACACAGATCATCTTCATAGAGTCCTCTTCAAACTGGTTTTAGCTAAGTCAGTATAGGTTAGAAGGGCTTGCACTTGCTGTCTTCTATTGTCCCATTCGAGTCTTCTTTTCTTCAAATCTTTCCTCATTTCGTCCTCGCATTTAATCCTTTGGTTGACCACTTACCCTAGACCTAGGGTCGATAGGTTTCGCTATCAATTCTGCTGGAATGTATCCAAGCCATCTCATTGGATTCTCCTCTGTTACCACTTTGGCTAGTTTAACATAGAGGTTAGCTATAATTGTTATTTAACAATTGTTAAGGAATTATCATGTTTTTAAATAAATCCCTTGGAGAAATATCCTTCTTATACTTAAAAATCACGAATTGGAGCGGCAAGCATCAGTCAACTTATCGGGTCAAATACCATACCAATAAATGCGACGGTGTTCATTATTGGTAACACCGAATGAATTAATTGAATGCTACGTACAGATATTCTCTTTTTCCATGGTAAATAGGATGTACTTAGATTTTTCTTCTCGGAATTTGAATCTTGTTATTGAGCACCAATTCTCCAGATTCGTTACTCTACCCTGTAGTTTGTCATGTGCTCTCTGTACATCAGGAGCTGATGTGTGGGAGCAAGTCGTCAGGGATGGAATTAGTTCAAGAAGAAAATATGTAAATATAAATGAAAAGAATTAATGCATAAAAAGAATAGATTGATGGAATCTGATCCAGAATTCCCTATTTTCATGAAAGAGCAAAGAAAATATTTATGAGTTGAATGTATAAAAGAAATTTTAGCTTTGCCATTGAATAATTTCGCAAGAAGGTCTCACAGAGAATTGACCTTTATAAATAAAGGATTCCACGAGGTTTCCCTAACTTTATTTATTTATTTGTATTCACAAATACAAATAAATAAATAACGACTCACACATCACTAACGGCTCTTGGATTCTTCGATTGTCTAAATGTCAATGTTTTTCGTTTATTATTATTTCATCGGTTTCAGGGAAATACAAGGAAATATGTTTCAGGATCTAGTAACAAAAAGTTTTTGTTCAAAACATTCTATTTTTTCCCTCTTAAATACATGTTTTTCCCTTACATACATAAACGCGTGGTAGCTTATTAGAAGAGTTCCATCATTTTTATATTTTTCTGAAGAATGGAATCATCAAAATTTAAGATATTTTCTTGACTTCAAATTTTATTACAATATTGGAAAATAATATGAAATCTATATAATCCAAATAGAGCCACTCTTACACTCGATAATTGACACTTACTTTCTTGGATTGGAATGTATATATTGATTTTTGTTTGTTTTTTTCACGCGTTACTTGAAATTCATTCCCGCGCCAATATTTAAAAGTCGGCGCAGGGGTTTTCTTTCTTTTCGTTTGGATTAAAACTTTAAAATCGTCGTTTTATTAATAAAAATTTGTTTGGTACTTCTAAAAAAAAACGGATTGCTGGTAGTGTGAAATTACCAAGAACCTCATAAATAAATTATGATACTTTTTTAGACTTTGTTAGCTATCAAAATTTACAAAACGAGATTTTTGAAAATTTATCGTGTACTACCTCCAGGAAAGGATCAAAGTCCTTAATATTTAATATCCTCGATATTTAACAGTCCTATTTTTTGTTTTACAAAAGTAATAACAATGTCAATCAGTGATAGTAGTGGGGTTTTCAAATAAGTACGAAAACCAATTAATGAAATCGTCATTCCTGTGTAATTCAATTGAAGATTATCGTTTAATTTCCAATAATTCATTAAATTTGGGAAAGGAGCTTTAGAAAAATCATTATAAAGCTGATTAAATGGGGAAGCACTCTTGAAATATCGGCTAGCCAAGGGAATTTGAGGTAAATATCAGATTAAGGGTAATCAATCTTGTGATTACCTAGGGCCTTGATTTAATATCATTATCCATCCCAATACCATTATTTATGTAACCAATCATTCAATATTGATTCTTCTTAGAAAAAAAAAACTATCTAGATTATTCTATTATGTCTTGATGGAACTACATAAACTTAGATATTTTCATGTAGGAATTCATTCTTGCAATACCTCAAAATACCATTTCTAGTCGGAAAGCTGGTAACGCACTTTTCGTGAAGTGTTTTATGCACCCTGAAATTTTGCTATAATGTACCTCTTGGGTAGATAAGAAGGTAAATATTATGTGTTGGGTAGATTTACCGTGGAACACCAGGTACTGCGCATAAGGGAAAGGTGAAAAAAAATATTGTCCACAAATAGTGATTTATTCAGAAACTAACTATCTTTAATGTAAAATTAAGGCAATTCTAAAATGAATAATAAATTAGGCAGACACTTTTAAGGGGGTTAAAATGTAAATAAAAAAAACAAAGTACCTATTATTTTTTTAATATTAAATGAAATGCTTTATTACTACAAAAGGGCAGACACCTTTGTGGTGTTCAATTATCAGGAAACATGAAAATAAATGTTGCCTGTGATAGACTGCAATACACTGCGCAAGAGTGAGTAAGAGCACCGATCATCTGGGCAGTTGTGGTTGTTCACTTTGCTCTCATTGGTTCTTGCTCACATGATCTAGTACATCTGTCCCGGTTAAATGGAAGCGTGATTGAAAAACTAATTTAATATTAGAATAAAAAGATTTAGGTTTTTTTTTTTTACATGTTATTCCCCTTGAAAGTGTCCCCCTAATTTATTATTCATTTTAAAAATGCCATAATTTTACATTAAAGATATTTAACTTCTGAATAAAACACTTTTTTGGGGTTATATTTTTATGCACTATTCCCCTATGTGCAGTACCAGAGTAACAGATTTAAAAATATATATATGCACTTGTGTATCTTTGTCTGTGTATATATTTTTTTATGTTTATATAAATCTATATTATATAAATTTCACCAAGACATTTAGTTCAAAACTTATTTTAATTTTATGAATTAGCATATTAAGCTTTCATTTTAGCTGTTTCGTTTATAGATGTCAATGTTCATCTTAAAACCACTTAATCTATTAACTGTTTATGATTTCTACAGGCATCTAACTGGTTTCTTTTATTTTATTGTTAACTATTAATTGCAGTTCTTGGGAAGTATAATAGCATATCGCCCTTGTTGCGGTGCTCCAATAAATAAAAACAATAGAACAGAGATTTTTACTCACTTAAAGATGCTCCACTTTTATTTTTGTTTTTTTTTCCTGAAATATTTTCCACGGTAAAAATATCTTAGTCAAATCTTGCCCTAAAAAACCTCTTGCCTAAGTGGTCTTACCTACTGGATCAAACTCACACACACAGACACACCTATATATATATATATATATATGTGTGTGTGTGTGTGTGTGTGTGTATAAGATATGGAAAACATTGAGATCGAAAGCATCTTAATTTAAAATCTTCTCCATAGAAGTATGTTATATCTCTTATGTAATGTTATGTATTATTTTATTACCAGTAACCTAGTCACATTCTCTGCATGTATATATTTATTGGTTTCATTAAATGTGTCTTAGTGACCAAGTGTAGCCTTGTAGGCCTTCTTGCGCTCGGACTTCCATTGACTCAGTTCTAATTCTGACATTTTCTTACAGCCTTAATTTACGGTCAGTTTGGCGCCATTATGTCTTTCCAGGCTTTTTGTTTGAAAGCAACAAATTAGGGAATTTCAGTTCATAATGATAAATAAATATTAAACAATTTTGTAATGGAGCTGATTTAAAATGAAGAATTGCTATTTAAATTACAAAATGAATAAGTCGAAACATATTAACTGCATCATTATGCGAAAACCAATGTGCTAAAAACGGATTTAATCAGCCCCTGACGTAGGACGCACAAGAGGATTCTATTTTCTAATGAGGTAGTTCAGGATTCAGCCCAAAAAATGTGCAGAACCCTTCAGCCTATAAGAGTATCTGAAAAAGAGGGGAGTGAGTGACGGTTATATAAAAGCTAAGAGAATCATGGCAAAGAATCAAATAAATAGACATTATTTGCGCATATTATACACATTATTAGGACTTACGAGACGTTCGCTGTAATGTTGTGTTTATTTAGTCATTTGTACAAGGAAATTGTGCGATGGGAAATACTCCGAGCCACAAATATAAAAGAGAGTGAACGTCTGTAAGTCAGTCAATATCTGTGTTCTAAACTTCCACCTAAACAAACTTGACTCCCAGAAAACTTCTTTAAATTGATACGGGTTCCTTCTGTTTGACTTAATTCTAAATGGGAAAAGGGGTTTTCAACTTTTCTTGTTGCGGTCGCTCTTTTCCTTGGGCGTTTTCTCTCTTCTGAAAACTAATTGAAATGTTTTCTCTCTCAATTTTTCTTTATAAAGAGTCTCATTTGATAATTGACTTAGTCAATTTAGACCAATCTGCCTTCCCGATAATCGCAAAGGATTAACAAATAACAAAATAATTTTAAAAAACAAAATATTAATACGATAAAATCAGCGTTAATAATAAATGAATTCAAATTCCAAAATTTCACCATGAAAACGTAAGTTAGTAAATAATTGGTTCTTACAAAGTTCTAGAAAACAAAATTATACTATAAGGAACAATGATTTCTATGTTTTATATTATCTTATTGAAGAAAGTAGAAATACGAGTACAATATGATATTGCGTAGTCCTCCTATCTAATATGTTTTATGTTATCTTATTGAACAAAGTAGAAATACGAGTACAATATGATATTGCGTAGTCCTCCAATCTAATATGTTTTATATTATCTTATTGAACAAAGTAGAAATACGAGTACAATATGATATTGCGTAGTCCTCCTATCTAATATGTTTTATATTATCTTATTGAACAAAGTAGAAATACGAGTACAATATGATATTGCGTAGTCCTCCTATCTAATATGTTTTATATTATCTTATTGAACAAAGTAGAAATACGAGTACAATATGATATTGCGTAGTCCTCCAATCTAATATGTATATGCAATATAAAGAACACATTGCTTTCTCCAGAAGGTACTTCTGAAAATAATTAAAAGGAACAGAGGAGCAGGATTTCAAATTGACAGACAAATTAAATAAAGCTAAAAAGAAAAAAATGAAGACAAAGCCAGTCTCATGAATGTGACAATATCTTGAAATCTAGTTAAAAAAAAACAGCAATTCTTCATAAAATCGCCCACGCCCGACGTTGCTTAACTTCGGTAAACAACGGAACCGAAGCGCTCAACGTGGCTATAGCCGTTGCATTCATAATTAAATATTTATCATTTCATCTGAAAGGAATCCTAAATTTGGAAGTGTATAAATACCTTTTCACAATTGACAAAAGCATAGTTTCACCCATGTAAATTTGCATTTAAAAATAGACATTCAAGAATATTTTATTTATTTTTTTGGTCGCAGGCAATAGTTTTACAGAGAATTGTTTTTATTCCCAATGCTCCTGTACAATCTATTTGAAAACGATTCCTGAATAAAATATATGTTCATTAAGTAAAATTGTAATTTTAGTTTAAAACCAAATAAACAAATAATTTGATATTATTACTCACATTCATTTTATTTATATAAACAGCTGGCTAACAAAATGAAAAAAATATTTATGAATAAACCGTTTTTATGAAATCCGAAAAGTCCTGAAACTGGGTTCTGTATATATATAACTTATCTCACAAGCCCAAATTGGTTGAAAAAAAGCGAAGGGCTACAGAGAGCTGAATATAAACTTCGGAGAAATGTCTTAATCAATATTATATAAAAACAAGAATGCATACATGAATATAAATTTCTCTATAAAAAGATTCATTTGCATACTTGTAACGTATTAAATTATTAATAACATTCCATTATTTTTCAACAAATTCCATACAATCAGTATACCACCTATTAAATTGTTAAACTAGTGTTAGGCATTGATTTATAATTTCATGATTTATTGGACTTAATAAATACAAAAATACTTTCAGTGCCAAATAAAAAGATATATTTTAAAATCACTGAGTCAATTTACTGTCAGAAGATACATCTCTCTCTCTCTCTCTCTCTCTCTCTATATATATATATATATATATATATATATATATATATATATATATATATATATATATATATTCCATAATCACTGTGTGCACGAGTAATTGTCTTGGAATTTCGATGTATATTTATTTGTTCATTTTGCCTCTATCAGTTAGGATTATTGTCGATTATTATTGAACGGATAAATTAAAATAAAAATTTATAATAATTAAAAGATACTGAACAGATTAAATGAATGAAAATTGAAAAAAAATATTCCAAAATAGACTATAATAACAGTTATAAAAACAATAGAATATTAATAACTTTTAGCACTTTCCTCCGAAGGAAAGTAGCTATTGAGGTTGGACTCATGACGGAATTTTTGAAACATTTCTTCAAATCTTTATCGATCCTACCTAGTAGACACCGAAAATGACCCCCGTTAAAATTTATATGTATATATATATATGTGTGTGTCTGTTAACACGATAGCGGCCAGAGTTTTTATTTTTTCGTCACGAAACTTGGTATATAGCATTCAATTAGCAAACGATTGAACGAGTTCGTTAACCACCAAAGTCAGTCCACCGGAAGGGGGGGTTTACCCCGAGCCCAAAACACTAATTTGACTATGTCAGCCGTAATATTTGTTATATTTCAACGAAACTTGGTATTCGTAGTGGTAATATAGAGAGAAAAGTGAGATATAAAAATGAACTAAATCGGTTCATTAGAAGGGGGGGTTTATTCCGGACCCACAATACCCATTCGCCACTACCAGCCGTGATTTATGGTATATTTCGACGAAACTCGGTATTCGCAGTGGTAATCCACAGGTAAATATGTGTTGTAAAAATAAACTAAATCGGTTCATTAGAAGGGGGGGTTTACTCCTGACCCAAATTCTTAATATACTCATACCGGTCGTAATTTCTGCTGTATTGTAACGAAACGCGGTATACGTCGTGGGTAACTCATGAGAAAGAAGTGTTGTAGAAATGAGCTGAATCGGTCAATCGTAAAGCGGGGGTTTAATTTGTAATATATTTCAATAGAAAGGCCCGCCAAACGTAGGTTCACAAAGCCGCCGCAAGGAGCGCTTTCTACCACTAGAGTGACTGTATCCTGTTCCTGCGTTAGATCAAAATACGATAATATGAGGTTTTTTGTATTTATTACATAGTTTAGTAGGTACCATGTGTAAACATAACTCTGGAAGCAAATTAATAATTGATCAGTTACTCATTACAAATTTAAAAGAGAACTATTCATGTTTTTATTTTATTTATGTAGGATATTTTAAGCAAATTGTTTTGGAAAGCAGTCTACACTACCCAAATTCTGAGGAAAGTGCTTAGTTATGCAGCTCCTGCGTGACGGACTTTTAATAATTATTATGCTGAATAATTCAAATATAATAAAAAAAATATCTAAAACGATTATTGTAATGAATTTAGTTTAAAACGAGGTTAGTTCTGTGGTAGAACACTCTACTAAAACGCTGGAGGGCCTAACTTCAAAGCTCGAGCACACTAAAGCTTTTATCTTCTAGTGTCTTCGTTCGTGGGTGGAATCGGGGTCCCGAGACCGACCTAGCCTTTAATTAAATTTATTAATGGGTACCTGAAAAGTAGAAGCACATTATTGACCACACTATCTCTCTAGTTGGAAATTTTCGATTGTTTTACCGGGTAATCGTTGATTTCACCTTTAAAGAAGTCTTTCGAGCATGTAAAGCCCCAAGCTCCTGTTGTAGAGAGAAGGTTCTGCATACTTCACCTTCTATCAGTGATTTTCGCAATGTTCTTGTGAATACTCGCATCCCCACCCGAATTGAAATGTGTTAAACATCTTAGTAGAGGGGTCTCCCGTGGTCTAGTGGCTAGAGCGCTAGATTCATAAGCGGGAGATGGTGGGTCCGATCCCCACCGGTGCCAGACATTTTCTCATCTCAGGGCTCGCTGATAAAACTCCTGGCTGCACCCTAGACGTCGGCGCTAATGGCCAACATTTATGTCGATGCGCTGTAAAAAAAAAAATAAAAAAAAAAAAAAATCTTAGTTGAAATTGGTTTTAGCGCGGTTCCTCCCTACCTCCATAGGGAGAACCCGCTTATGGGGTTGACCTCACGACGCAATCCGGAAGTGCCGACTAGAAACTTGCTCGTTTCAGACCCTGTAGATCACGAAAATATAGGTGGTTCAAATTTGTGTGTATATATATATATATATATATATATATATATATATATATATATAAGCTTGTCTGTTCGCGCTCTAGCAACCTCAAAAATGGTCCGATTTTGATGAAATTTGGTACAAAAATCTGTCGTCTGATTTGAAAGGTCAAGTTCGTTAACCAGCAGAATCCGCCCACTGGAAGATGGCGTTTGGGGCGCAAGTGAGTTCATATGCTTTTAAGTACTCGTTTTATAGGTTTCTTGGGCTAGTAACACGAATGAAACCATTTTTAAGGCGATAGCTTTGACAGTTTCCGAGAAAACCGGAAAAATAGTTGTTAAATATTGTTTTTGGTTTGGTTACTTAGAATCATGGGATTCGGTTAAAATATTTTCTGCATGTTTAAAATTCATACATACAAAGATGTGTAAATTTTGGTTATGTTTGGAGTTAAGGAAGAATTAGAATAAAATATTTTATTAAGAGACATAAAAAGTTTTGGGAACTTCGCATATTTTCCTTAATATCTCGAAAATAGTTGGGAAATCGTGGTAACTGGATATAAACTATTCAAAAGCTTACTAAATTCTCTATAATTAATGTTCTGAGAAGATTTTCGATTAGTCTATGTCAATCGGAGAAAACGGTGTTTAAAACTTAGAATGTGTTTGTTTTGTTCTTTTGAACGGGTTTTCGTAGTTGTTTAGCTCACCTTTTAATTTTTTGTTTTAAATTGTATTTATTTTTAGAAACATTTTGATAGTTTTGAATACATTGAACAATGAGATAAGAATTTCATGTCTGTAGCAGTGGAGCCTGGCCAAGCCAGCTTTAGGGTGTTCCTGGCAAAAGGTTACGCTGCTGGCCCTTTGTCACCGGTCATAAATCATTTCAAGAAAGATCGGACCAAAATAATGAGTGTTTCTATTTCATTCTTTCCAAATGACACTAGGAATAATAACGGAACCGCGCTAAGATGATGCAGTTCCTCCGAGTCGGACTTTTTTTTTCATAAACCTGCTTCTCCAATCATTTGTGTGCTCAATCCAGTTTAACTTCTCTTCATGCGACGAAATGTTTTTACATATACATATATATACAGTGACTTAGAAGATAAATTATTCACATTTAATTATAATTAATTGGGCATTTCGATGATAAGTAGTATTCCACATAAAATAAAATAACCACAGATGGCATAACGTTTTTAACTGCATTGTAAATAAAAGAAGTGTTTTTCCTTCCCCATCTCTGAAGTGCATCGGTTCATTCTTTTAGTTTTCTTCTGCGGCTCTGTGGAAACTATTTTTTTTTTTTTTTTCAAACTTCATCTATATAGAAATATTGACCTCAATAGAAAGTTTGAATGATGGCTGACAAAATCAATATGTGAAATCTTATTGCAGCAGGCCTCCTACAGCTGTTTATCAGCTGCTTTATACTTCTAACCACGAAATAACCTACTTTCCTAAGTATGATCACACTGAAAGTTTTAAGTGCTTAAGTTTAATTTTTTTTCTAAAAAAAAAACAAAAAAACTTGCACCTTAAAAGTTCCTGTAGAATTTTCCACTTTGAATAGAGAATATTTTCTCCTCTTCTTCTTGTTGGCCAACTTTTGGTTTTTAAAAAAGCTATTACTTGATAATGAATTCGGTATGTTGTGACATTTAAGGACATAAGCCAATGGAGAATGGTGTTACTAGACGTAGAAGAAGGGTCATTCCATGTCAAATCAACACATCTTTTTACCTCACCCTTTCAGATATTAATGAAAATTGGTACGCCCAAAGTAGGTGTTTGGACAAATAAAAATACCAAATTACAAATTTTTATCTAAAACTGTTTTCAAAATACGGCCATGTAAAGTTTTTAAAAAGCGGTCAAAATCTCACTTTTTCAAAACATTTAAATGGTCATAACTCCTCTCCTGCTCACGTTCACATGGGAAAGGTGTCAATGTTTAGCTCTTTATATGCCCTTTCAAACGACATGCAACACATGATAGGTTATGGGAACGTAGTTTATTTCAAAATCAAAAATATCATTTTGAGTCTAAATATTTTTAAAAACGCATCTTTAAAAATTTTGAATAAAATATATATAATAGGTCATATTATTACTAATTTGCATAGCAAATTTGTTTATGGGATTGAAATGGGTTCTTAGTCAAAATAATATAAAACCGAAGATGACTTTGGACTAATTTTACGTATTTTATATATAAAAGCTTCTTATCTTCGTGGTAGGCGGAAGGTCAGATAATAAAAACTTCTCCACTCAGTTTCACCAACTTTATTGCTTCCCTACATGTTTCACACCTTTTCAGGGGAATAGTTACATATATAAAAACTTACAGCCTCAATCTGAGGAGGATAACCTTCTGCCAGTACGGCCACGTCTAGAATTCTAGACGTTTTAGATAAAAATTTGAAATTTGGTATTTTTATTTGTTCCAACGCCTACTTTGGGTGTACCAATTTTCATTAATATCTGAAAGGGTGAGGTAAAAAGGTGTGTGTATTTGACATGGAATGACCCAATAGTGACTTCAGGTGGTTTTGAAGCATCAGTACCAAACTGGAGACATGGAAACTAAATGAAGCTGATTGGCTTAAATTTGAAAATTTAGCACAAATTTCAGAAACTGATTTAACAATGAATATTAATGATATTATTAAAAATATTAACAATATAATCCTTGAGGCAGCCTCGGAATCCATTCCTAAAACAAAGTCAACCCCAAAAAATGTAGGCGTTCCCTGGTGGAACAACGATTGTGATGCTGCAGTGAAAAAAAGAAAAAACGCTTTAAAAAAATTTAAGTCTAACCCTTCTTCAGAAAGTTTAGAGAAATACGAAGAAGCTAGAAAGCATGCCAGATACACTATAAAGGCAGCAAAAAAGACATCCTGGCAAAATTTCATTTCCAAAATAAACATCAACACTACTTCTAAAGAAGTTTGGAACGTAGTCCGAAAAATTATGGTTTATAAATCCTCTTCAATCCCGTCTATAATTAAAACTACAAATAAAATATCAACTGATCCACTCGAAATGGCAAATGTATTTGCTAATCATTTCCACAATAATTCTTCCAATTCAAATTATACCCCAGAATTCTTAAAACATAAACGTACCATCGAAACTACACCACTACATATTTCCTCTAACCCTCTAAATATCCTTAATATCCCATTCACCTTCCATGAATTTGAAATAGCACTCAAATCTAGAAAAGACACTTCTCCTGGACCCGACAACATATGTATTTCAATGTATACAAATTTAAGTCCTAACAATAAATCATTTTTACTCAAAATTCTAAATGAAATATACAAATCAGGTTTATTTCCAGACTTGTGGAGAAAAGCTGTTATTGTCCCTATTCCAAAAAAAGATAAACCTTCCCACGAAGTAACCAGCTATATACCTATTTCGCTGACCTGCTCTCTTAGTAAATTGCTGGAGAAATTAGTTATGAACCGCTTAGAATGGTATCTTGAAAAAGAAGGTATAATAGATGAATGGCAGAGTGGATTCCGGAAGGGTCGTAGTACGCGGGACAATCTCGTAGCCATTGAAACTGCTGTCATAAAGGCATTCCGCGAAAAAAAGAAATTATTGGCAGTTCTTATTGATATTGAGTGCGCATTTGATAGAGTATGGAGAAGATCAGTTTTAAATACTTTTAATGAATGTGGGATAGACGGGAATATGTTAAAGTTTTTCGAGAACTTCCTCAATTCAAGGACTTTTCAGGTTAGGATTGGCTCAATATACTCTGATGAGTTTAGTCAGGAAAACGGTGTTATACAGGGGGGTGTCTCCAGTGCAAAATTATTTTTGTTAGCCATGCATGGGTTAAGAAGAGAAATTTCTAGGGAGATACAAATTATGTTATTTGCCGACGACGTAATAATTTATTCCGTAGGTGAAAATGTAGATACCCTTTATGAATGTATGCAGGAGGCTCTAAACAAAATCAATCTGTGGATGAAAAATCATGGGTTCAAAATATCAGAACAAAAATCTAAAAATATTCTCTTTAATAAACGAACACCGAATACTATGAGAGACCTCAAATTGGATGGAATAGTTTTAGAAACAGCTAACTCCATAAAATATTTAGGGTTAACTATATATATATAAACATCTCACTTGGTTGCCTCATATTAAAGCCCTCAAGAATAATTGTAATAGATCCCTAAACCTGCTTAGATTACTGAGTAACACTCACTGGGGAGGTGATCGAACAAGTATGTTGATGCTATACCGGTCACTGATCAGATCTAAGCTGGATTATGGATGTATGGCGTATGGGTCAGCGAGCCCTCGTATTCTTCAGATGCTTGATCCCGTACACCATTCTAGGATAAGAATAGCTACGGGGGCCTTTCGCTCCAGTCCAGCCCCAAGTCTGCTAGTAGATGCCGGAGAACTGCCTCTCAAGTACAGGAGAGAAATTCTAACAACTAAATATTATCTAACTGTCAAGTCTCAACCTCATCATCCTCTTAATAACATTATTTTGGAAACTAACTGGGAGAACGATTACATGGCCTATAATAAAGCACCCTTCCCCGCTAGAGCTGAATTGTTTCTATCAAAATTAAATTTAAAATACGAAAAGATTTTAATTTCTTCAACTCTTCAAATTCCGCCTTGGACTCTTATACCTCCCCGTATTAACTTAACAGTTACTAAATACATAAAAAAAGAAACTCCGCCATATTTTTACTCTGCAGAGTTAAATAAAATTAAAGCAAGTTTGCCTCCTTCCACGTACATATATACAGATGGGTCGAAAAGTGCTAAAGGTGTGGGAGCTGCCGCCCTCTGCGAAGGACGAAAATACTTGTTTTCCCTCTCACCTCATTGTTCCAGTTTTTCCGCCGAACTGTTGGCAATTAAGAAAGCATTAAATATTATTCCACCTAGCCATCCTAATGTCATTATTTGCACTGACTCATTATCATCTATAATGAGTTTACAGAATATTTACACCCATGATAGTATGATTTCTGACATTTTGTACAGTATTTATGAATTAAATAAAAAAATGTTCAAAATTCATTTCATCTGGATCCCTGGTCATTGTGATATTAAAGAAAATTCAGTAGTTGATGAGCTCGCAAAAAAACGCTTCTATAAGCGGTTTTAAATTACCAGATATCCCACTCAGTGACATTAATTCTGTAGTTAAGTCTGAAGCAATAAAGATTTGGCAAAGAGAATGGATTCATATGGAATTGGGAGATAAACTCAGGGAAATTAAGGATGAAGTGAGTAAGTGGACTAGTTCGGAGCGGGATAACAGGAGGGAATCAGTGATCCTCTCAAGATTACGGATAGGCCACACAAGACTGACGCACGGCTATCTCATGGAGAGGGGGGAGCCTCCGGAGTGCGAGGTTTGCGGCGTGTCCCTCACTGTAAAGCATATCCTGACGGAGTGTAGGGCATATGAAGACGAGTTCGACTGAGTCTCCCGATACATCTTAGAGAGCTACTTGGCAATAATTCGGTCCATCTGTCTAACCTTTTTTCTTTTCTTGATAAAACCAATTTGAAAAACAAAATTTAGCGCTGGGTTTAGATGTACTTTATCTTAAAGTCAAATCATTTACCTAATGAACGATTATTATAAAGTGTATTGGCTTTTTAAATAAATTCCTATAAACATTTCCACTTAATATTCTCTAAATATATGTAGAACTAAATATTTATGTAATTAATAACTAATTTTCTAAAGCTAGCGTAAAAAATATTATTCTCTTAAAAAAAGAACTGTATTCTATTATTAATTGATTAACTTTAAATTATTAATACATTAACTATCCAAAATTTCGTTAAACATATTTTTGTTTTAACTGTTGGTGGCGTTCGGGGCGGGGGCGGGGCGCGTGGGTCGGCGGGAGCGATGGGCTTGGTTGGGATTGAGGACGTGCCCCCCCCCCCATGCGGTCTGTGAAGGTTTGGTTGCCCTGGCACCAGCAAGCACACCTTCTATCATAGACCTAGCAGCCAGTCACCAGATGCGGGCCACTAAGGTAGAACTGGCACGGGGGACTCTACTCGACCTTGGCTGGGTCCGCCTTCCGCTGGCCGTCGGGCTCTGTTTCCGCTTTCGATACTACCAACAGACCGACCAGGAGGCACAAATGACCCAATAGTGGTTGACTGGCCTTTAAACTTCAAGGAAAAAAAAAAAGAAGCATCAGTATAAAAAAGTTTTAATAAATTTGTTAAAAGTAAAACTTTATTATTATTCTCATTTATTATTTTAGAAGATCGATTTAATTGACTAATGTTTACGGTTTCTGAGCTCCTTAGGGATGTTTTAAAGGCTAGTAAGGCTCATGTCAGTGCTTTAGTCTTTAAGTAATGTTAGATGTGCTATATATATCTTTGTATTTAACAGGAAACTATCTCTGGGCCTGATGCTGTGGATGTGGGATCTGGCGCTTACTCGATTACATTGAGAGTAGCCTTGTGCTTTGTCTGGTTGGATCAGTGATGTTCCTAGAATATGTCAGTGAGCTTTGCTTGTTTCTGCGTACGAACTAATCGAATTGCTATTCCTGAAAGCTCGGGTTCATTGGCCTGTGTTGTGTACCTAACATTTTCCGGGTACTTGATGCAATATTCCATGCATCCATAATCGAATTAAGATCCAACGAAGGATCGATGAGACATAATCAAATTCTCTCTGTATGCTCCCTACATAGTACAGTTTTTTTTACGATTTTTGGTAAATGAATATGTCATCAGGGAACATTCATTTAAGAAAATTATGTAGGTGCTCAGTACACATCCTTGTGTTATACATTTTCTTGATGCTCTGAAGAATGATAAATATCATTCCCATACCGAATGATTAAATGAGTTCGCTAACCGGTAACATCAGTCCATCCGGTGTGAGGGTTTACTCCGGGCCCAAATTACCAATTTCCTTTTATCTGTCCAAATTTCTGTTGTATTGTAACGTAACTCCGTACACGTCGAGGGTATCTAAATGGAATGATGTGTTGTAAAAAGATGTTTTTTATATTCAAATTTAATTAATCCGCCAAACCGCCTAGGTCATTGGTTGTTACTTGCACCGCTAGAAGCGCGGTCCCTTCATCAGTATTGTAGGATTTTCTTTTTTTACAAGAGGACGCTTTTATTATTCATCAAGATCAATAGACGAAAATGTGAAGTTTTTGTGTATTTATTTAATAAATTAATAATTAATAATTCTGCTCGATACAAATGTATAAGAAGTAAACTATTCATGTTTTTGTTTTATTTATGTAGGTTATATTGAGAAAATTATTCAGGAATGAAGTCGAAACTACCTAAAGTTTGAGGAATGTTCTTAGTTGTGCAGCTCCTGCGTGACCGTTTTCATAGTAACCTGGAAGTTTATAATCGGAAAACGGCGTACCGTTAACTTCACGATTTTCATTCAAAATCGGACCACTTTTGAGCTGTCAGGGCCGCGAACAGACCCTTTTATATGTGTATATATATATATATATATATATATATATACACACACACAAATTTGAACCACCTTTATTTAGAATCCATTCCGACAGGCAGGTTTCATGAGGTCAACCCCCCCTATGGAGAGAGAGAGGAACTGCGCTAAAACAAGAAGCCTTGAATCCAAGCTCTCTGTCGGAAATTCCACTACATTTTAGTAATTTCCAAAGGAATGTAGCTGAACTGTAGTCGAATGGAGCTATTGAGTTTGCACTCATAAATGATTTTTTTTATATATTCGTATAGAAATATTTATATATGTACTGGATGATTCAGGTCTAAGTAGCCAAACTCGAGGAGGTGATTCTGGACATCATTTACAAAAAAAAAACTTCATTACTAGTATGGTCCGATTCCGAAGGGAAAAGCAGTTAAGTCCAATTTTAGACTGTTCTTTTTTTTAACGGAGTCATGTTTTTTATAGAATAAGAAAGATTTGCTCAAAAACGGTTCCATCATAAAATAGACAAAATTTCCGTTAATAAAACAGTAATTTAATTTACAAAATCTATTTGGCAGAAGATACTATCTGGACGTCTAATAACACGCTTCTGTTTTTCTCGATGAATCAACTACTAGTTATTGTTAGCGTCGTGATAAATTAACTGATTGAAGGACAGAAAATATATCAAAAGTAGAAAATGCCAATATTGATTGGTCCCTTCCAAAGGTATACATTTCTGTAGACATTATTTGTTTATTTATTTTTTACGTCCCATCGACATTCAGGCCATTAGCGTCTGCATACATTATTATTCATTTTTATCAGCATGCTTAACTAATGTACTTTAAAAATGTACAGATGTTAAATAAACGTTTTAGAAAAAAAGTTTCTTATTGAAGATTTCCCAATAAACCTCAGTAGAAACATTCATTTTTGTGCTGAATAAATGTTTTTTTTTTCTATGACACATAAATTTTGAACAAATTAAATATTGTGAACAGGCCTAAATGTATAATCCTAATATAACTGGAAGACATTAATTAGCTTTATTTGCGGAGTTTATTTATTAAGCGTGACATATAGGGCGTTATGGGTTTGCATGAACTCATTGCCAGCGTTCTGTCCAAATATTGATAAGGACTATCAGTTGGCTTTATTTACATATCGTGTCCTGAAAGCATTCCATGACTGACAGTCGCTGATAGGTCACGAGTCTCTATGACTGATGTCGCGTTGACTTCTTTATTTACTCTCATCCACATGCTGTCGACTCAAGTCGCGTGAGGGACACGTTTTAACTTTGTACGCTCAATTTTTTTATTTTTTTTTTTATACATGCATTCTATATTTGTGTGCAGGTGGCATGGCTGCGAGTTGACACGCAAACCATCCTGACGATCCATAGCCACGTGATAACGAAGAACCACAGAATCGGAGTAAGCCACTCAGATCATCGGACCTGGTATCTGCATATCAAAGAAATCAGAGAAAATGACAGAGGCTGGTATATGTGCCAGATCAACACGGATCCTATGAAAAGTCAAGTCGGCTTCCTCGACGTTGTTGGTAAGCTCAATTCTTTTTTTAGCCTACAGTATTTTGTAAATATTAATTAAAGCATTTTTTTATTTGAAATACATATATACGTAATAAAATAATCTGCATGTTTTATAAACGAATGTTCGTGTGTATCAGCTTGTAAAAAAATAATCATTAGGCATTCTACTGCTTGCAACAATCATTCCAAATTAATTTTCTTTTTTTACCATGTGCTTAAAAATAGCTGAAATATACCTCGAGTCCATTATTACTCCACGCAATCTATTACCCGCATACCTCATTATATTTGCATTCATAAAATAAAAATAATTTATTTTTGCACATAGTGTATTAATAGTTTATTTAAACTTATTCCCTTTTCAAGAATAACAAAGAGAATGAACGATGACAGCAATTTTTTTTTTTTTTGCATGTGTACGTGGACGTTTAGTTATAAGAAAATTTCATTTGACGAATATTTCAAAAATCTTTTATCAATCATACAAATAAGAGATGAGTTTGTACATTTAGGCAATAAACCGCACAATCTGAGATCAATATTTCCTTGGGCAATAACAAACTTTTGACATTAGCTCTCACCTCGCACTAAGACGCATATCCATCATAACCCTTTTTTAGAAATAATTTTCCTACAAAACTAATTCAGAATACGAACATTGCCTAAAAATAAAGAATGCCCCCACACGCCGGCATATATGAACCTGAATTGTATGTGAATTTCCTACCGCTAAACAATATTCCATCGATGCACCACTTACACTTAATCATTTATAGTGGTTCTCTTAGTTTCCTTCATTACACCTGCGCGTAATAGCACGATTTCACAGACATTTCTGCATCATCTTTCTAAACTTTCGCTCTAGGAAAATATTATTACTAATACGTTCCTCATTTTCTCACGTTATTATACTAAACTCTCATTACACTGTTCAATGCACTTGAAACAAAAAAAAATAAAAAAAAATATACGAAGATCTCAAAACTTTTCATGTTTGTTGATAAGTTTAATCTAACCAAAATTTATACATCATAGTTTAATCTAACCAAAATTTATACATCATAGTTTAATCTAACCAAAATTTATACATCATAGTTTAATCTAACCAAAATTTATACATCATAGTTTAATCTAACCAAAATTTATACATCATAGTTTAATCTAACCAAAATTTATACATCATAGTTTAATCTAACCAAAATTTATACATCATAGTTTAATCTAACCAAAATTTATGCATCATAGTTTAGACAAATTTCAAACATGTAGAAAATATTTCAACGATTCTCTTTTTTTGAAAACGGCTACAGATATCGCCCTGAAAATAGTTTCATTCGTCTCCTTTTGTTAGGAAATCTATCTAACGTTTACCTGGGAGCCTATAAACAAAAATCCGTATGCGCAACGATTTTTTCCCCGTGAGTCTTGGTCATAAAACAGTGTTCTGGTAGGGCTGGTTACAAAATTGACCTTTGAAAGTATATATGCATCTCGGCCTGGTGCAGAGAGTGTTAAGGCGTGAGCACTTAGCACTCCGAGCCAAGGATCGCATTCCCACTTTGGGGTGGTGGCTTTTCTTTAGAAAAAAGAAAAGGCACCACCCCTAGCCTGGCTAGAAAAGGGTGGTAACCTTTAGGATAACCTGCCCTAAAATTCTTAATAATAATAATAGTTATAATAGTTAATAATAATGGACGTTAAAATTTAAATTAAATTAAATGATAAACACTGAAAAACCAACATGTCAGTTCAGCAATACAGACATAACAGACAAACATAAACTAGACATTAACGAATTTGACATTCCACGGGGCATAGAGACATGCACACAGCCGCCATATGGACACTACAATTACGTGTTTAAAACATAACGACAGCCGATATTTCTTTTGTTTCTAAACAAATAATTTTGTACTCTAAAATGTCAGTTTTGTTTATTTCATTTGTTTTATCGTTGTTTTTTAGTTTAATCGTTTTTTAACTTATTGGTGTAATATATCTCTATGAACTGCACTAGCCGCAGATGTTTTATTCGACGCCGTGTCGTCCAGAAGTGTAGGTATCGTAAATTAAATTTCAAGCTTCTTTGTAGTACTAATTTTTTTTTTCTATTAAAATGTTTTAGGGCATTTTTTAGTTTTGTTTGAAAACTATAAAACACATTGCCTTCACACATAGAATGAGTGCATCTTCTCCCTAAGAGCTCTATGAATTTCGCCACAGGTGGACATACCTCTTTGTAGAGGCGTGTAAGAACGGTAGCGCTTCATTATGTAGCCTTACGGATGGCTGACAATGTCTGGTCGATTACTCCAACAGGGGTTCAGTCGAGTGTGCTGTAGTGTGTCGTGTACTCACTGCGTACACACACTCGGCAAAGTCTCTTCAACCTAAAGCCAGTGTACACATGAAGGGTCTATGACCTGCAAAGCGTAACTTAAACGGCTAGCACACTTTCTGCCCTAGGACTCAAAAACGTTTTCGAGTGGAAAAGTGATCCTTGTGTACGCATTTCTCAAAAAGGACATACATTTCTTTTAAATACATCCCAAAAGCACTCACACACACACACACACATATATATATATATATATATATATATATATATATATATATATATATATATATATATATATATATATAGTGCTTGAGGAGACTAAAGAATGTTATCTTCCAATGTTTTCGTTCGTGTGTTGGATTCGGCCTCCCTGACCGTCTCTAGGCCTACCAAGTATTTAATTAATTTATTGATGGGTACCTGCAAAGGGGTGAGAGTACTGACCACACTATCTCCCTGGTGGCATGCCTTATGGTCAAGAATCAGATACCTCTAAAGTATATGGGCCTGTTACGGTACTGATATTATATATATATATATATATATATATATATATATATATATATATATATATATATATACGTATATAATATCAGTACCGTAACAGGCCCAGATACTTTAGAGGTATCTGATTCTTGACCATGAGGCATGCCACCAGGGAGATAGTGTGGTCACACACACACACACACACAGAGGATGTATCAGAATCAGTGGCCTTCTCTCCAGAAGATGAATCGGTATTTCATATGCAACTAAAAAAGGTTCCTCTTGAGTCGGATCTTATTCGAATAAAAATAACAGGACATTTCACTAATGCTTTCAAAATTTATTAAAATTCACGATTCCCCTTGTTTTTGAAATATTTAACACCCTTCAAGAGGAGTCAGCGGCACAAAACTGTTAAAGACTGTTTGCTATATAGTAAAAACAATAGAGTGCGATGTAACATTTGACTTTGTTCTATACACTAAAGTGTCCCACGAGTGAGATAAAATTAATTATTGTAGAGTATCTCGTAACGACCCGAAAACTGTTTGGATCCCAATAGCTCTCAGACAATTCGCGAGTGAGTGAGACAATTCGAGGGTTTTTTTCATGGACAATGTGCAAATAAACTGTCTCGTACATGTATGCATACATTTTCCTACTACAGTGTAAATTTTAAAATACTCGTCCCTTTCCAATATAAGTGTTATTTTGGTTGTTTGTTACAAATTTCTTTTTTGATTTCATTTGTTAGCCGGTTAAAACATTCTGATGAATAGAATAACGATATTATCTAAAGCACAATAAAAGTATTTTCCTTATGAACTGTAACTCACAAAGGTGCATTGTAATGCTACGTTATGTTGGACTGATTGAAACTGTGCCTGTAGTTCCAGTTAGGGCTGTAGTTAATCCTGGCAATTGAAATGAATAAGCAGTTCTAGCAGAGGTATAAGAAGACAAGCAGTGCTTAGAATATTATGTGTGCCCTATAAATATTATAGATTTTATTATTATGGAGCTCAGACATTTTTTTTATTGGTGCTCCAACTGCCAAAGTCATTAGCACCATTTCAGATTTGTTTAAAACAGAAAATCTGTATTTAGGGGAAACCCTAAATGGGTGCTCATAAATATATTAAATTAAATTAATTTTAACAGAAATATTTTTTTATCAACAGAAAGGCTACAGCCCTCTTCATTTTTATGAAGCCCACCTCTTTAATAAAGTCGTCTTCAGTTGTATATTAATTAGAAAATGAAGCAACATGAGCTAAATTTGTGACCGGACGGGTTTAGTCTAGGCATAGTGTTTCGTAAATAGGCTAGTGTGCATTCCATATAGTCACCTACATCAAAACATAAATTTAAAGCGCCCTTGTCGATTATTTAAATAATCCAAATATTATTTTAGGTCAAGAATGGGTCATTTATAGAGTAAGATCCTTCCTCTCCACCTAGACTTCTTAATGTGCACCGTGATCTACTAAGGCAGTGAAGTATCGTGGCTTCATTACAAATCAATGTTTCTATATTAATTCAGAGTGATGTACGTTGGATATTTTCTCTCTTCAGGCTATCACTACCCACGCCTCATTCGCCTCCAATCCTCCCGACAAGTCGTAGGGTATGGTTGGAACTCAAGGTCATCCTAGAATCCTTTCTAATCCGGCTGACAACTGTGGGACACCTGAGACGTAGCAAGCTACCTATATCAAATTGCATAACAAAGATGAGATTAGACTGTAATATTTCTGTAAATAAAATATATTAAAAAAAAATAGAAATAGAAAATAGAAAGAATATTTCATCAACATACTGTTCTGAAAATGAATATTACCTGAGACGTAGCAAGCTATCTATATCAAATTGCCTAACAAAGATGAGATTAGACTGTAATATTTCTGTAAATAAAATATATTAAAAAAAATAGAAATAAAAAATAGAAAGAATATTTCATCAACATACTGTTCTGAAAATTATATTGCGCGGAAATCACAGAAATCTCAATTCTTTGAATGTTTCCACTGGCTAACCGGTTTAGAATGGAAGCTATTTAAAACAGAAGGCTTAATACGTTTAGCTATAATTTCTGTATTCTTTAATTCAATTTTACTTATTAGCTTTTAAAGCGATTGATATTTTTCGTTTCTTGTGTCGAAAAAGGCTATAATACATCTTTCATTGTTTTAAAAAAGTGATATTTACCTGAATGATATTTTTTTTTTTAAAAGAAAATTACGAACTTAGCAGATCATAACGAACTTAAAAGAACAAACCTTTTTATTTTTTATATAAATATGGCACAGGTCGAAATAATAGTACTCCATTTTATGTACTATTTTATTTTTGGCACGCCCTACATGTTTCGTGGCCTTTATGCCACCTCCTCAGGGGCCACTAAATCCCCATGTGTGGTTAGCTCGCCACCCATACTAAGACGGAGTCTTAAAGTATATAAAGTATAAAGGCCGAGTATAAAGGCCACGAAGACCTATTAGTTTATTAAACATTATATCAAAAATATTCGAAAAAATAATATTAACAAGACTGCACAAACACCTCAATGAACGAAGATACTTGGTTGACGAACAATTTGGATTCCGAGAAAAACACTCCACAGTAGCACAACTAGCCAGACTAACTGACCACATTACAAAACACTTCGACGAAAAGAAACACACAGGCTTAATACTACTAGACATCGAGAAAGCATTTGACACAGTTTGGCACTTAGGACTAATTTACAAACTCATAAACATTGGCACACCATCCTATCTCATCCACACAATACACTCATTTATCTCCAATAGATCCTTCTTTGTTTCAATAAAGTCATATACCTCTAATAAACAACCAATTCCTGCCGGCGTTCCTCAAGGTTCCTGTCTTAGCCCCACCCTGTTCAATATATACATCAACGACATACCTCAATCTAAAGACACAAATCTCTCTCTGTTTGCCGACGACACAGCCATATACACTAGCTCATTCAGAATAGACACCATAACAAACAGACTACAAAATACCTACAAGAAAATCAACAAATTCTGCAAAAAATGGAAAATTAAAATTAATCTCGCTAAAACAGACGCCATTATCTTCACAAAAAGACGCCCAAATATCCCAAGCAAACTCTATCTTGTAAACCACAGTATTTCATGGACAGAGCACATTAAGTATTTAGGAGTGACTTTAGATAGAGGCCTAACATTCACAAAACACATAAACAATAAAACCGAAGCTGCTAAAAATCTACTTTATAAAATTTATTCTTATTTTAATAGAAATTCAAAACTAAATCAGCAAAATAAAATGATTATCTACAAGAGTGTCATCCGCCGTCCTTTGTTATGCCTGCCCAGTATGGAGCTGCACATCAACTACAAACTACAAATTATACAAAACTGCTGCCTCCGAATAATCAACAATTATCCAAGATACACAAAGATCACACACATGCACGAAGAACTAGAAATAGCTACAATAACTCACTACATATACAAACTTACTGACAAGTTTTTTGGACAAGTAACACATTCCATTAATCCACACATAGCAAACATAGGTGACAACGACAAAAAATCACTAACTAGATACGTACACAGACGAACTAAACACATTTTACTTGACAGGCACAATGTAATGTAATTCAACTTAGTATTTAAAATGTTCTGGGTTTTTTTGAAATTTTTCCCAAAAAATTACAAAACTATAAAAATCAAATAATTTGATATAAATTAGCAAGAACATGTTTATTGTACATGCTATAAACACTTATGTATGATACTATGTAAATATTGTAAATAAAGCTTTATTATTATTATATATTATATAAGGCCACGAAACATGTAGGGCGTGCCAAAAATAAAATAGTACATAAAATGGAGTACTATTATTTCGACCTGTGCCATATTTATATAAAAAATAAATAAATATACATAAATAAAGGTCAGAAATCGTGGAATTAAAAACCATTTTATCTTTATTGTAGTGCTTCCCTTGCTGAGGATTCTTCTGAGTTTATGGAACACCTGTGGACCTTTTACATACGCTATTAGTAGGAAATTGCTACTGTTAACAGCCTCCTTAAAATATTATTATAATTTTTAGCAGGTTCAAACCCGATTTATACACTTTCTGAATACGTTTTTGCTTCCTCTAAACATATCGTTTCTCGGGAAGTATATCACATTTAATTAGGAGTTCATTTACCTCCAGTTTTATACTGGATTAATTAAATCAATTTGATATCACAGTTCAAGTCATGGTGCGCTTTTTACTTCTTTCTAAATAGAATGAAACAGATTCTAAGGCCATATCTTTAATTGTTTTTGAGTAAACCGATAAAATGAAATTTTGATTTACAAAACGCTCTTACGAAGTAAAGACATTAAGTAATACGAACCTTTTTACAAATCGAAATTAAACTTCTTTGACCATACATTGAATAGGCACTAAACATCTGGCTCAAATATTTAAGCATGAAACTAAAACTTAATTTGTAGTATCGCTATAAAACTATACGGTTTGTGCTAAGGTGTAACTATAACAAACATTTACCAAATCCTCGATGCAAATGCAAAGTATCCAATGTGAAAAAACGCATTTTTCATTTTCAATTTTTCTCAATGCTGTTGGACCGATGTACGTTGTGGCAGACTCCCGAGTGTTCTTTATTATTTTATTTATTCTCAATAAGTCAATTATTGTTTTCTTCCTTTATTAAGTGATTTATTATAGACGTTTATTTTTTTTATCAAGTGTATATTATTTTTACCCGACACCCCTTCAAAATATCTACCTCTGCCCCCCAACGGTCAACGATCTCCTCTAAATGTAGAACTTAACTAATTTCAGCATTGACTTGGGTAACATTTATCAGATTTAGGATCACTATAATTCTTTTATAATACTTTTTTTCTCCTATTATATTTGTTATTACTGTTATCATGTTTAAGAATCCGCTTAGTTGATGGAGATCCAATGAAAAAAATCTTCTTGTCTATAAAACTTTATTTTGTATGGAAGTCTATCTTATCATACCTACCTTATTATCAGTTTTTTACGACCGAGTTCTGAATGGCGTATCTTCGACACCATCAAACTGAATATCAAGAAAGGGAGTTACTATTTATCAATCTAAAATCAATTTTATATTACATTTTATTTTTGAAATTTAACTGACTTTTTAACATAGATTTCATAAATAAAATAATATTATCATTTTTAAATACAACAGAAGTTATAAACAATCGTCTGAGGGACTGCTTTTACTAAAAATGGACTAAAAAACTTTATTTTCCACTGTATTTACATTTTCGTAATATAATTTCCTTTATTAATTTTTTTAAACGTGTTTTATTCGTAGTTAATAAAAAATGGACGTTAAAATAAAAAAAATAATAAAAAAAATAAATAAACGTGTTAACCTAAATATTGCAAATTCTAATGAGTTTTAAAACATTATCAATAAAATGATATTTAATTGAACTTATATATGTGCTCATAAACTTTTAAAGTATTCTTGTAAAAATGTTAGTTCCTTTATTATAGGGAATATCCGTATTCTATGATAGTAAAAACTAAAATATTGCACTCAAAAGTTGCTGATTTAATTAGGACTCTATTAGGAAAAGTAGTGATTTCGGCATTATTTCTTGAGAGAAGTACTTGAAAAACACAGAAAATTGAGCGCGCAAATATTTAATTTGTGTCTATTTTAATAGATGTTGCATCCATTCTGATGTAGATTTTGCATTCATATCTGATAAAGATTTTTAATTGTAATAGATTTGGCTTTCATGTCTTACGTAGCGTAGATTTTGTATTCTTATCTGATGTAGAATTGTAGTTTTAATAGATTCTGGATTCTTTTCTGACGTTGATTTTGTATTCTATCTACAAACAGAAATATCACTAACTGATCGACAACATTGGATTTTATTTATCCAATGTTTTTTTTAATTTTCATTCATGTCTGACGTAGATTTTGCATTCATATCTAATATAGAGTTTTCATTCATATTTATTTTAACCGATCTTGCGTTGAAAATATGAAAACTGCTGATGTTTTTCCAAAAATAAATCTCCAGTAACTATTGCAGATACTTAACGTCATCTCACCCAGTGATAAATAGAGAAAATTTAAATATACATTTCTTAAGAATTAACATTTTCCTTATTATTACTTACTAGTTCTAATAGTTTTCAAACTCGTTTCAAGACGGTAAGTGATTTAAAATATACAAACAGCTCACAGTGGAGTATAGGACTGATACTCTTGGCCAAAAATATTTCTGATGCTTAATTCATTTTCTTTGATCATATACTCTGAAAAATGGATCATATATGATTTCAGTAATGGGTTTAAAGGCAATAATAGGATTTTATTGTTTAAAATAATTTAATATTGTTAGGTATAATACGTATTTTTTTATGAAGTTACTATAAATGTTAATAGATGACAAACACACACGCAGACACGCCTACACACACTCACTCACCCACGCGCACGCACGTACACACACACACACACACACACACACACACACACACACACACACACACATACACCACTTCCTGGGGCCAATGTCTCATTTTTGCCCATGGTAACAATAATGTACACTGAAGCCACACTTCATTTTTTTTTTGTACAAAAATATCTTCTTTTTTATGCACTGCCATCCATTTTTATTTAAACTGTGATTTGAAACGAGAAAATATGTGTTTGATTTAATTTATTTGTTTTTCTGAATAATTGTCATATTTTAACAAAGAATTCTACGCAAATTTTTTTTTTCTTCTTCTTTTTTTTCTCCTTTTTTTCTTTTTTTGTGCAGCGGCTTCTGAGGGCATTAGCACATCTAGTTGCTCTTTTTTGTCTAGTCATTATTTTGACTCCGGAAAAGAACAAACATAAGAAATGCATTCGTGAACTTTGATATTAACTGGCATGTACACGCACATCCGCGAGACTCCGCGATTTCTGATTATATATTCATAAAGCTGAATAATTCTTTTCAATATTGATATAAAAACAACTGGTTGGAAATGCTTGGAAGTATAACAAAAACCTTCGAGTTATGTCAAATTTGACGTTAAAAAGGCCAAAAGATTTTATATTTTCTTTTGTGGTTAAACTAATTAACTAATGGCCTAATTATTGCTAAAAATCAGTAAATGCACCCTCGTTTATCTGCCTTAGAGTGCTCCATTGCCAAAATTGCAATAAAAATTCCAAACTCGCGAAAAAATAATTTTTTAAAGAGATAAATATACGAAGGAAAGTTTACAAGTCTGTGTCCTACTAAAAACTGCAGACATTGTTGTGATCACCTGGCTTACAGGCAATCCCAGGACAGAGATTAGCCTTACATGTTGTGCACAAACTATTTAACTATTTTTAGCACTAATTCATTTTCGTCTCGGATAACTTTTACAAAATGGACTTTTGGCCAGCATTTCAGGGCAAATACCCCACTGAGCAGCTGCCAATGTTTACATTCTCCACTGTTTACATTCTCCACTGTTTACATTTACAATTTCCCAATTTTTGCATTACCCGTTTTTACAGTTCATCCTAGTCTATACATATTGGAATTCGCTCTATTTTCAACAATATCTATATGTATCTCTACTATTTTCTCCGTGACACTAACATGAGTGATGGGGTATTGTAATAATCACATTAAAATCAAAAGAGGACTTTTATCATCTCTTTCCTTTTGCAATCCTCAAATACCATTTTAAAGGATTTTCTGCTATAAAAGCCAAAAATAAATGTTTAGCTTATTGGTTACTTAACATCGAATAGATCTTTCAAATTCAATTTATTCTTTTGTACATAAGTCCAAGACCTTTTTTTTCGATTTATTTGGCAAGGGAAAGTAAGAGAGCCGACTGTTTTTCCTTCTCTTTCTTCGACCGTTTATTTCTAAACTACGTCAAGAAGTTTGGAATGCTTGTTGTGACAGTGTCTTTCCATTAGGGGACGAAGGAGCTGTCGGATGGTGAGGGCTGGGTTTGGATGTGGCTCTTCCACAAAAGTAATCCAACTTACATTAAGTCCTTAATGGAATAAATCCTTCCGCTCACTCTTTTTCCCATCCCAATTCCAACAAATATTCCATATAATTCAAATGTTCCTTCATTCTTCACAACTTATAGACTTCAGACAGCTTCTTTTAAAACCGCCCTTTTTTCCCATTTAGGCCGTTTTCCTTCAAGGACTTGTTTCTAAGAATTTCATCATTTTCATGAGGCCAATCCATGAAACAGAAATATTAAAATTAATGATCTCTTTGAATTATTTTTCGCTTCAGAAAGTAAAGTCTATTATTTTATTAAAGAAAAACGAGTAAACAAAGCTAATAAGGTGAATATTGACCATTAAACTACAGAAGTTGGTGGAATGTTTCAAATTCAAAGGAGCGCATATTGGTGAAACTCTGAAGTATGATGTCAAAATTAAGCCCCAAGAAAACTGTAATGACGGAGCACGCTATTACTGAAGGTGGTAAATTTTATTTGGATTTGCGACTAATTCCGCAGAAGAAATATACGAGGATTACTGTACATATAAAACCTATCCCCTTGAATTCTCATGCGGGAGATGCAGGTTCACCTCTCGCCAGTAGCGGGTTGAATTTTTTCACATCAGCACCCTGTAAAATTCACTCGCTGCACCATGGATGTTCTGTTTTTGTTTTTTGTTTTTTTTTAAAGAAAAGTCACCTCACTTAGAGAAAATCGAACCCACAACCGAGGAACTGGAGTGCATTGAGGCAATATTTACGCCTTAGTACTCACAACCACAGGAAAAATCTTATAGGGCAGGCAGTTTGCAAAGCTGCTACTGGTATACATTCTTAGCAGTCATCTCGACACAGCGTCATCGGGTCCCCTCTCTAGAAGGGGGAAATTTTATTTTTGTTTATTTAAAATCTGTACAATTTATATAGTACAATAATTAATTGTGCTCGTCTTATTTACATCACAGTGAAAAGTATATGGAAGGAGCCAATCATTATTGGCACTTCCTAATGTATGCTAACATTTATATTTTGGCAGTTTTTAACCTCTCTTAGGGTAGCTGGTCACGGGGCCAAACTCTCTTAAGCCTCCTGGTTAGGTCTTTAGGATGGGTCCGAGTGGAAAGGGATTATTGACCTCTTGGATTTGGATGGAATGGCAATTTGGAATAGAACGTTAGGAAACGGGATTTTGCGAGGTCTTTTACGAAGGAGATATTTAGGTCGTTGTGTAGGGTTTTGTTGGAGACATAAAAGGGAGCATTGACTATTCTACGAAGTACTTTGGATTGGAATGCTTGTATTCGTTGTATGTTTGAGAGCTTCGCTGTTCCCCATAATTCAAGTCCGTAAGTCCAAATAGGTCTGATTATAGTTTTGTATATAGTGAGTTTGTTGTGTGTCGTAAGTTTAAGATAGGGGAGAAATACGCCAATAACTAATGTATTGTACAAAGCAATGAGACAAAACATCGCTCTGTTGCATTGAGAAGAAACTGTATAATAAGCAGAAAATGAGAAATTAATGAAAGGCAAAGTGAAATAAAATTTATTATGCTGATAGTTGGGTGGCGGGTAGTTTGAAGTACAGAGGTACTATTTGTTCAACAAATGGCTTCCAAGTTAGTAGCGACACTTCTAACGAGACTGGTCCCAGCCTATCAGCATGCACATTAAAATTCTATTGGCTCTCTTCCAACAAGGGACTCATAAAGTATGTTAATTTACCCGCAGGCTTCTTACCGGAGAAAATTGCACTCCTAGTCGGCTACATTCTCTTTGACTGGCAATAAACTTTATTAATCTATAGAAAGTTGCGTTTTCCACAGAGGTATTGAGGAAAGATGGTTCTTTAGTAAAACAAAAAACATTTGATCTGCCGATCGTACATTAGCTTTTTGCAATAATCTCCGAGAATAAAAAGTCGAGTTCAGAGGAAGTGCGTCATCGGAAATAAAATTATTTTTGTTTCAAAGGGAAAACTACCTTTGCACAATTCTTATGTTAATAAATCTATTTTATGACAATGGTATTTTGAGACGCCAGGAGTGAAGTATTACTGAAAAGCCGGATTTTCGGACATAATTAGTTTTAATGTCTGATGTAGGCCCGGTGGCCGTGAGTGTTAAGTCTTAGCACTTAGCACGGGGCGTGGTTTCGATCCCATAAGGGGTGGTGGCTTTTATTGAGAAAAAAGAAAAGACAACAACCCTATCTTGGCTAGAAAAGGGCGTTAACCTGTAGATAAGATGTTCTAAAATTCTGAGTTAATAATAATGGACATTAAAATTTAAATAATAAAAAAAAAATATGTCTGAAGCTAACGGCATCCCAATTTTACTGCTTACATCCGAAGTAACCAAAATCCTCTGTCTCTATTTTTCTTGATTGACTTAACGCACGAAATAAATCAGACATAAAAATAAAATCTGTTGCTCATATCTCTTTAATATAATATCAAAAAAATAATTTAACTTATAAAAGTATTATAAGATACCAAAACAAATTTCAATGTTGCGAAGGTAACACTCTATAAGCTTTAAGGCCAGTTTTCTCCGGGTGTCATCACAGTACTGTCATTAAACTTTGCAAGAGCCCCCTTCCAATAACCAAGATTTTTCAACTGTTTACGAGGTTTATGAAGTATGAATAGCACAAAACTATTTAAACCCGCAATAAATTAACAATATTAAATATTTCTCAGATGTCTCGTATTGTAGCGAAAATCGGTTTCGATTGACTTGAAACGTATGAAAACATTTTTAAACAGTCTGAGTTTATTCGATGTTCAATCAAATGCATGGTTTTTTTCCACTTTTGTAGAAAACGATAGAAAAAAAATCATCCTGAAATTTGTTTAATTAAATTTCTCCAAGTCGCCCTAACAAATTAATGTTTAACTTGGAAACCTATGAAAAATATACTTGGACGTTTCAATACCTCAGATGGAAGTACTGTGAAGACATTATGAATAATAGAACGCGTTCATATTCAGGACAGGAGGCCCGGTAGCCTTGAGTGTTAAGGTGTGAGCACTTAACACTCCGTGCGAAGGGTCGTGGGTTCGATTCCCACGAGGGGTGGTGGCTTTTCTTTAGAAAAAAAGAAAACGCATCAGCCCTACCCTGGCTAGAAGAGGGCGGTAACCTGTAGATAACTCGTCCTAAATTCTTAGTTAATTATAATGGACGTTAAAATTAAATAAAATAAATATTCAGGATAGTTCACCAACCCTTGCCATTGCTTTCGGACTTTTGAAAGTGCCAAAATTAAGAAGGATCGCTCTTCAGATCTTTTGTAAAGTGAAATTGATTGGAAGTTTAATAGTTAAAACTAACATTCTCTGTGTTAATATCCACAGAAAGGGCTAAACTGTGCTAATGTGGCTATATCTGTAATACTTGCTGTTAAGGAATTGTTTTTCGACATATCCCCCCCCCCAGACCTTGTATAGAGGAGGGGTATAGTGCCCCTCGTGCCCAGCTGACTATTCTCAGGACGATATACAGCCTTCCCCTATATAGAAGAAGGATTGTGCCCCTGACGTTAGGGGTGGAGAGCTGTCACTCCCGAATCACCCTTCGATATGGGCACATCCGGCAGATATCGAAGCCGATATATACCATACTCTATATTCAATAAAGACTGACTCCCGTCCCTCTCCTAGGAGAAGGAGGATTTTAAAATAGCGATGGCTTCAGCCGCTTTCCTAAAGCATCTTCCCTTTTGTAATTCATAAATTCAACCAAGACTTCCCCTTACAAACACATCAAGCTCCCTCCCGTTCCTTGTCTTTCAAAGTGATATCTTTCATGGGAGGGCTGGCGGCTTTCTGAGAATATCCCATATCTACCACTCGAGGAAGAGGTGCTTATTGGTCTGTAAGAAGATAAAGCTTTTGTTATACATTTTTCATTCTTCAGTTTTCTTTGTTATTTTTCTTTTAGGTTTGCAGAGCCTTAAATTACAGCCAACAAGGTTGTCTTATTCTTTCCGCTGTTGCTGCTATGTTATTTCAGTTGGAAAAAAATAAACTAACGGTAAATACACTTATTTCTGGGTTCTTTTAAGTATATATATATATATATATATATATATATATATATATATATATATATATATATATAAAGAAGAAAGCTGCCTAAATTTATTGGGTTGTTGAAGACACAGCATGCTGATCATTCCTCGAGGCATTCATATATCTCATGTTCTTGAAATTTTTTTCTTTGTTTTCTTTTAAAAAAACGAGAAACGGCGTAATCAAGGAAACGACTCTTGTTGCATTTAAATATAGCCAGTTCTATGTTAATTCCGGCTTATTATCAAAATCGGCAGGAGTGATGTCCTTTTGTCACCATAAATATGTTGGCTTATTATGCCAAGCGAGTCAATAATTATTGACTCAGCTAGAACAAGTAGGTGTTCCGGCAGGATTCCAAGTCCTTGTAAGAGACTGCTAGTCATTTTCGTGATTGTATCTCTTGCACCAAACCACAGACCCTTAACTACGAATTTCCTGGATACATATTCGGCACGTGGTCGTTCACCCATTCAGGTACTGGCCACGCCCGACGTTGCTTAACTTCGGTGGTCAACGGGAACCGGTGCAGTCAAGGTGGCTATCGCCGTTGGACTATTAGAACAAAATCTATTTTTTTCTTAATAAAAATCATGAAGCTCTCATAATTGACCGATTTCCAATCTGTAAAATGTTTTTAACAGAGAAAATTGCCTTTTAAAAAAAAAAAAAAGAATTAAAAAAAAAATTTCAAATATGCTAAGCATGTCGTTTAAATTTTGCAACAATTGAAAAAATGTCAATTTTTTTGCTAATACTATACTTGAAAATTTATTATGCAAAAACTATCAAATCGATTTTAACGAAATTTGGTAGGTTCTTTTACTATATAACCATCATTTTCCTGCTGGAATATGAAGGTACTAAATGCAATTTAAGCTTAAAAACAATGATATCTTTACCGTTTTTTATACTTATTGTTGTTTTGCAAAACATCACTTAAATATTAATAAAATATTGAATTTTAATTTGATACATAACAATTAGATGTACGTTACGAGCGCAAAACTTTTACGAAAAATTAATTCATTATATTTCAATTAAACATACTTGGGGCAAAGTTATTCATAATTTTATGAGAAAAATGGATTTTGTTCAAATTCTCGATGAGCGTTGCACGCTTGCAGCGGGATCTCGTACTATCATATGAGTTGAATATTTATATAATCAGATATAAAAAATTATACTGATCCATGCATATATATTACAAATTTTTATATTAAAGAAAAATATTCTGAATATAAAGTAGTCATCACATATAAAAAACGTTGGCCATATTGAATAAAATGCGACGAACTTCCCTTATTTGATATATACAGCCGAATTATCGTAACGAGTCACTAAAAGATAACCGTTTTAAAGAATTGCCTATCAAATCCTTGTAGACTTAACTTTATTGTTATTATTAATTTACAATAATTAAAAAATCAAAAACTGAAACAATTTATTATTAAAGCATTTTTTTTTTTTTTTTTTTTTTTTTTTTTTTTTTTTTTTTTTTTTTTTTTTTTTTTTTTTACGGCGCATCAACAAATTGTAGCTATTAGCGCCGACATCCAGGGTGCAACCAGGAATTTTCTCAGCGAGCCCTGAGATGAGAAAATTTCTGGCGCCGGTGGGGATCGAACCCACCATCTCCCGCTTATGAATCCAGCGCGCTAGCCACTAGACCACGGGAGACCCCTATTAAAGCACCTATTGTAAAATCTCCACTAATATTCTAAATAATAATAACTTTAAACATGCATTAATTATCTTTTAGTACACATATAAATTCCCTTTATACTTTACATGTTTGGTTCAACATTTCTAATTGCTAAGTTATTTTTCGCTCTTCTGGATCATTTTTATTCGTGGATAGAACGGTTTGCTTGATTGCTCGCGATTCTGAGATGACCCTTCAAGTACCAATGGTTTCTTGTTTTCACCGTTACATTTTGAAATAGTAACATAGTTCCCTCAGAGAACAGATTTCCTTGTAATTTATTAAATACTTAGAATAAAGCCTTATAATATAATGATTTAATATTTTTATTTTTATTAAATAGTTTTTCATTTATTGGTTATTACTTTTCTTTATGTAAAAAAAGTAAGTAATTTAATAAAATCATCTTTACAGGAAGAGAAGAACAAATTAAATAAATGAGTTATCAGTTATCTCTTTGTGATACCTAGAGATGGTGCAAGAGTAAAGAAAATTAAAGAAGAGGGGTCTCCCGTGGTCTAGTGGCTAGCGCGCTAGATTCATAAGTGGGAGATGGTGGGTTCGATCCCCACCGGCGCACACACGGCAAATTGAGCCATTTAGCCCGACAAAAGTATTTTGTGTTTTTATTTTAATGTTTTTACTTTTTATGTTTTTTATTTTTAAATGGTTTGTTTAATAAGCCTGAATACATTATTTTTTACATTGTTTTCAACTATTAAGAGTGTTTAGAATCGGTTAGTTATAAAATAAAACGCAGAATTATAGAAAACTTATAGAAAATTTATGATCTTCGGCAACTGGATTTCTTTTTGTAACCATTTTGCATGTTTTTTTAAGAATCTTTCTGCCATATAATTACAATCTTTCCATTTGGCCGTTATCTTAGTTACAAAGACTTTCATTATATATTTTATTTGTTCTTCGTATATTTGCGAGTTAAATATTTTATATTTATTCACAATATAAGTACACAATTTTTGATTGCACGTGAGAGCTGAAACTTTGAATAAACTTTCATTTGTCATCACAAAAAACAGTTATTTTCTTGTTATATATAAAACGGGTTCTTCAGCAACTATCTGACTACCTAAACAAAATTTAAATTTACATCAAAAGGGGGAACAAGGGGGAGCTAAAAGTGGCAAGACAGTAAAGTAGAAGCTTAAGGGTTTTTGAAAAGAAATATTTGGAACTGGAACTTTGTGGAACTTTAATTGAAACCTTACTCAACTTAAGTAATCAACAAAATATGTAAAATTGAGTAATCATTTCATTAATAATTTTTTTTCTTTGATATGCCTTTGTGTTATTACAAATATATTATATATTTATAAAGAACATACCACTAGGTAATAAATCCATTGTGAAAAGAATTTATGAAATTTGCACACAATTTTTAAAACACACCTAACTAAGACCGTAGTTGGAACAAGACTAGACAGTGGAAGTGGAAGAGACTAGCAATGGTTGCCTTCCTTATTGTCTTAGACAGTTCTGGATTAAACTAGATAAAAAACTCGTTCGGTTTTCAATGAATAGAAGACTCTAGCACGTGTTGACACGTAAAATGACTTTTTACGATGACATCACATTTTCGACTTTTGTCGCCCTAAAGTAGGTGTTTTGCCCAGTGTGCGGCGCCAGAAATTTTCTCATCTCAGGGCTCGCTGAGAAAATTCCTGGCTGCACCCTGCACGTCGGCGCTAATCTCCAAGATTTATGTCGATGCGCCGTAAAAAAAAAAGAAAAAAAAAAAAAGTTAACGAAGACTTTATATTATTTATAATTTCTTGTTTTACCGCCTTCTACCAAGAATCTAAGTATATTTTAATGAGAAATTATGTCAAGCCAAAGAATTTTTTATTCACCAAACTTCTCTGCTTATAACTAAGCAACGGCAAAATGAAATAGCCTAAAATAAACTAATTCGTATTTTTTCCAACACCAACTTAATATTCTATAGAAAGCATCAAGTATAGATCAACAATTATCTTAACTTGCTCTGCTTATTATACATTGCTATATAATTTACGAACTCAGCCACAGATTTTATATTATATCGCTATTTTACGTTTTATAGCTTCAACACAAGCTCCTCAAATCAATTAATGTGGGATGAGTTACATTTTAAACGTACTGACATAAAAAATTAGAAGCTAATAGTATCTTCTTTTCGATATCATATATTAATATTTTAGAAGTTTACTGATTGAATGCAAATTTAGATGCTAAAAAATAACTACCACGCTGAGTTATATTTAGAGTGGCTTATATAAAATATAACTAAGGACTTAGATAGCATCATTTAGACGCTCGTTAATTGTGGCTAAGTAATTTAGAAGGCAATGTTGATTTTCAGAGGCGATTATTGCTATTAAAAAGAAGTTCGTTTAGTTAGCACCCTATTTTATTTCAAGTTCAAAATATACATCCATTGGTTTCTGAAATAAATAATTCTGTTTATATGATTTAATACCTACCTAAAATGGTTGTCTGACAATCAAGCAAACCACATTTCATTGCTCTCGATCCCAACAAGGGCCGAAACATATTCCAGTCATCTCTTGTATTTTGCGTTGTTTTTGGACATAGTAAGTTAGTGCACTCAGAGGAGCTTTTCCCTGTAATTTAATAAATCCCTGGAATATGGCTTTCATAATAGGCAACAAGGGTTGAAGTATGGCCCGTTATAAGGGGAAAGTATACTTTCTGCTTGTTGGAGCTACTTTGAAGCGAATCAGTTTTTCCGCTCCAGGTGGAACAGGTCCCTCCCGAGAACTATATCCCCTGTCAGTCGTAAATAAGAGTAATGATGCTTAATGTGTTTTGCAACAAGTGGCTCGTTCTACCAATTTATTCCAGGACTTGAGGTATTGTGAAATCCCCTAACTCTGCCTTTTCCTCGCCAGGGGGTGAAGTAAGTGAGCCTAATTGTGCTCAATTCCCTCCTAAAACTTGTTTTTGTGCTTCTCACTGAAAAGGGCGAGTGAACCTTGTATTAAAAATATTTTTCAAGGGAATCCATGCATAAAAATCGCCTAATGATGCATTTATATAGAGGTAAATGAAGAAAAGTATTTTTTTTTCTTTTCTTAAAGAGCAATAATATTTTCTAAAGTAGAATTTCTATTTCTAACTCAATGCCGAACTAGATTGCACTATATATTATTTACTAGCTGTTACCCGGTGTGCCATGCTACACCTACTTTATATTAAATAGGTGTTACCGGGTGTGGCATGCTACACATGTTTCGTATTAAATACCTGTTACCCAGTATGTCATGGTACTCCTACTTTATATTATATATTAAAATGAATGATTATATGACACTTGTTCAAATTATGAGAAAGTAAGTTTATAAGTTAAGAGCTCAGTTAAAAAAATTATTTTTCAAATTTTCACTGAATGTGGGGTGGAAAATAAATTAACCCTTATTTTAAAAAGTATACTGGAATCATGTAATTGTAGTACCACTTTAAAGAAAATCCTAACCAAACTGCCTGTGTATAATTTTTTAAAGAAAATAATGTGTGGTCCATATATTTATATATATGCAACAAAATGAAGCATTTAATTAAGGTTATACTTACTTAGTTATAAGTTTTAATCTAGTATAACTGAAACTATTCTTTATTTGTATTGTTTTTGTTTTTTTATGATCATGTAATAATCTGTAATTAAGGTTTTTTTTTTCTATGATTGAAAGCCAAAAAACCCAAACAAACTTCCAAGTAAACTTTCACATTTTGTTGTTGACATTTTCCGTTATATTAAAGCTTCTCTTTCAAATCTTAAGGTTTATGAGCTCTTCTTTAAGGATAGCCCTTTTGTCATAGGAAATAGGGGTATCTAAGAAAAACAAATTTAGATATTTTTGTTGCAGCTATAGATAACAATGAATTAAAGCTATTTGGGAATTTCAATAAGGAATTATACTAAATAAATTAATGGGGGATTAATTTGATTTGGCGAGGGGTCGAGGTTAGCTCAATGGTAGAGCACTGGACTAATAAACTGGAGCACCTGAGATCGAATCTCGAGCAAACAATAAAGATTTTTTCTTCTAATGTCTTCGTTCTTGGGTTGAATTTGGCCTCACTGGCAGCCCCTAGGCCAACCCAGCCATTAATAAATTTACCAATGGATACCCTGGGTGCTAATGGCTTGAGGTGTCGAAGCAGCCTAGGGGAAAATCAGGCGGCTGGAGCATAGTACTGACCACACTATCTCCCTAGTGTGCTGTACAGTCATGAATCAGATTCCTCTATAGTATCTGCCACTTAGGGTCCTTGTGGCTTTTTTTTTTTTTTTATTTTGCAACAATATTGTGCTCAAATTGCAAGCGTATTTAAATAATGGAGTAGTCAGAGGATATAAATATCTCAGACAAAAGAAAGCAGATATAAAAATGTAATAAAACTGCTGGGTGTAAATATGTCAATAATAAAGAGGCTTGGCATATTTAGATTAATAGAAAATTGCATGGAAAATTCAGTTCACCTGGGGGGGGGGATAAATGAAAGAATTCATTTTAATAAGAAGGAAATGGTTTAAAGACAATTCCATGACAGCAAATTAAAATGATATAAATTTAAATATTAAAAGTGAAATTAAGTTAGGCTTGCGATGGACAAAACGTTATGAAACAATAAAAATTATATAAAACTCCATGGTTGCTGCCTTCTCCTAAATAGAACATATTTTTTTAAAGGTTATAAGATTGAGGGCTTGGAGGAATAATTTATGATAATAAAGTAAATATTTTTGGTAGAAATCTAGAAGAGAATGTAATTGATTCCTTCTGCAAGTTATTCATAATGGGTATTACTAACATATTTTTTAAAATTAAATGTGCCTTTTGACCCTTTTTATAATTAAAATTCTTGAGATAAGAAATGATTTAAAAGTAGTAAAAGTGTGGGAGATTCATAAAAGCATGTCAAGTTCATATTCATTTATTACACACACAAACAGCAAGATGTACATCACTTCACATTATAAATTGCATAACCGAATAAAATGTTCCTCCCTAAGGCAGGAAGTATGAACAATATATGAAATATAAAATATCAAATTTAACTTATTTCTGAAATTCTCAAATGTTTCTTTACATTTCTCAAATGAGTTTGTAAGCATGTCTCCAATATATTCATTTCACTCAAATGTTAGACAACTCCATTTTTTTCAATTGAAAAAAAATGGAGTTGTCCAACTTTGATACCAATCTCCTCAAATATACACTTCCGAATTGATTTTACCATTTAAGAATGCAGTCTCTATGTCCAACTGTTCAACATTTTGCATTTACAACTTTCTTATTTTCAACTAAATCCCAAGTATTATTTTGTTTAAAACTATACATTTGTATTTATCCAAGGCTTTCATCTAAAAATTAAACAAGTCCGGTTCCTTTTCTTCATTAAAATTTTTCATCAGTTCCCACTAACCTAACTATTAACTAATCATCATCATCAACATGCATAGTGACTATGATTTTATTATTCAAAAGTACTCCCGAGCTTCACTATAACGGATTAAAATGCAAATATTCACCTTCTTACCCCATTTAAAAGTCGTTATTTGTTCTGGTTTCTTAAGAACAACTTTACTACGATATAAACGTAACTTAGAAACATCTGGTTTCTTTCCAAATATATTTTATAGGATGTTTTATTCTCAATGGTTTTAGCTAAAGTGCGATTTTTCAAATAAGTTGCTCCACAAACAATTTTTGGCCAAAACTTTTTTACAACAATAGATTCTGCCAGTAAACAATGACATAGGTATATTCATAATTGTTCTATAAAATTGGTCAGCAGTTTTCTTTAATTTGTGAATATATGAGGGCATGGATTAATTTAGATACTCTTATTCTTTGTAAAAGCATAAATCATACTATTTAAATATTCCTTACCATTGTCACATCTCATAATTTTAATTCTCTTATTTGTTAATTTTCCAAGCAATTAAACACTTCTATATTCTATATTAACACCATGTATGGCATAACTAAAAGATGAAAATAGACAAACAAAGGTTAAAACTGAAATGTTTTAAAACACAGTTTTAACGAAATGTTTCGAAAAAGATTTGTTAAAAACATAAACCGTTTAAATGTATTTGCAAGCTTTTACTAAGCAAATGCATGTGATAAAACGGAGGCAAAAATTAATTATTAAAGGCATAGTTTTTAATAAGCAATAAAATGGAATAGTAACAAAAATAGTAAACAAAGGGAATGGAAGTTAAACTTATAGTTCTACTTACTTGACTATAAGATAAATGAAAACACCAAACTTAAAAAAGTTTGATACAGACACTTTTGCAAACTTTATGAAAATTGATTAACGCACGTTTGAAAACTTAAAAAGTTTGCAGACACTTAAAAAATTTTCATGAAACTTAAAAAGTTAGATGTATGAATGTTAGATATAAACACTAAGGCTAAAAAAAGAAAAAATTTTCAAGCTTAAAATGTATATGTTTTATAGCAAAAGAAAAATGGCTTCTAAGCCCAGTGTTGTCCTAGAGAAATAAATTTATGTTATACGATATATTTACTTTTTATTACTTTAAGATAGACTTAAAAGGCTAAAAGGTAGACTTAAAAAATGTTCAAACTTAAAAAAGTTCAAAGTTAAAAAAGTTTGATACACACGTTTGCAAACGTAATGTAATTTAAATTGTAATTTGTAATTAAACAAACAAAGGTTAAAACTGAAATGTTTTAAAACAATGTTTTAACGAAATGTTTCAAAAAAGATTTGTTAAAAACTTAAACCGTTTAAATGTATTTGCAAGCTTAATTCTGTCGCAAAACTGAATAACATCTAGGAGCCCATTGTTGTCCTACTAGATATATACTTCTTAAACAGAAATATGATTTTTCTCCAAATTCTGAGAATATAAGGCTATTTTGAGAATAGGTAAAACTTTAAAAGATGTTACAATAAAACTTTAAAAACAAGTATAACTTAAAAAAAGTAAAACAAAAACAAAAAGAAAGTAAAACTTAAAAAAAAAAAGGTTTTGTTGGCTTGCTAATTTCCATCTATATTGCCGTTCTTCTTTGAATAAGTTGCAACACTGGAAGAAAATGGCTATTTCGGAGAATTTACTCCTTCATTAATGACATTTTCGAAGGCGTAACTCCCGAACTGTGAATCCTAGAAGATTTTGAGCTAGACTACGAGATTTCCCGGCTCAAGACGTATCTATGTGCGAAGTTTGGTCAATATCAGTCAAACGGTGTGGATTTGTATAAGGAACAAACAAACAGACAGACACGTGATTTTTATATATATAGATAAACACCTGAAAGCCTTGCTCATATCATTAATGACGTAGATAATTCAAAATGTTGTTTATTTGTACTCAGAAACATATCACAACTAAGGATTGTTTTGTTTTGCTTTCGACTGAATGAAATTGTATAAATATGCGAAAATAGTTAATAGGCAATGCAATTACTAAAGCAGAAGACTCTATAGCAGAGCTAACGGCCAAATTATATTTTCCTCCGGGAGAGGGGCCTACTGTTCTCAAGTTTAAGTAAGTGTCCTGAGAGTGATCAGATAACACGAGGATTCGGAATCTCAGAAGATGAAGCAAAGTGTCGTCTATAACGTTTTTATATACTGTGAACTGGTCGTCAAACGCCTACTTAACACAGCGGAATCCAGGCATTCTGCAATTACTCAGCTTATTCTTAGTTTAAGGCAACTAGCTGTATCCGCATATTGTCTCGCTCAGTACAATCGATACCAACGAGGTACTAACTCCCGGCTGCCAGTATCTCCACACAGAGATCTGAGTATCAGTATGAGTGACGTCACGACCTAAACGACTTATTTATGAGCACGACTTTTATTTATATATTGTTGGGTCTTCGGACCCTCACACAGACAACTAATAGATAACAAATCTTTGTCAATGGACGAGGGCAAATCCCTCTTGTTCCCGGGCCAACTGCTTAAACGTGCAGAAGAGATCCTAAGTGTAGTTTGCAACTGTGTTAAGTCCTAGTTCGCACTTTCTTTCCACTGCGGTCTAGGCTTATTTTTCTTTAGACCAGCTAGACAAGTGAAATCTTCCCCAACGGGAGACGCACGGATGCTAATGATCTTAACAGTCGGTACTTCATAAAATAAAAATATTAAAAAGAACAAATAAAGATTCAGTTATTAGGAATAACTATCATGGCCATTGTAGCCATATTTGTTATGGCAACTAAACCCGCCATTAAACACCACAAACTAATTGAGGTAATATATAATGAAATTACACAAAAACAGACGGAAGCCCGTTACTAAAAAATGGTCGTAGCCCGTAGGAATAGCCATCCAAAAATCATAAATAGAATAACAATACAATTGAAATACAGTTCACAACAATGTTCGATTTGGGTAATGGATCACATTGAACACGGTGCAACCACGGACCGTGTGATCCTCCCAGGTGTTCCTCGAAGGTGTTATTCAAGCCTAGATGTACATAGTCATGGGCCTAATTGCATAATACCATTACTAATGTAATCCTCAATTACATCTAAGCTTCGCTATTATTTGTAACTGACAAATTTATTAAAAAATAAAAGCTATTTTATTTACTACATTTTTTATGTACAGCCATGATAATATTTATTTATATTTATAATTAAAGTCGACAGTTGGGCGATTTGCACTTTGATATAATGTGGCTTTACACTGTTGTGCCGGAAGGTAAAAAACACCCAAAGTTAAATTGTTCAGTCTCGTTTGAACTAGCACTAATTGACTACTGCTCTAATATTGCGTTTCCATTTTATTACCAGTTCTTTTTTCGGACTTTTCCTCATCATGTAGAAATCTAAGTTTTTAGTGAAAAGTAAAACAATATATTATACTACTTATTTTATTCATGAAAACGTTTTACCCAGGAAGTCTCATGTGTATAAGTAGTTTTAAAAGGAAATTCTTTGTTTGCCAAAGTGTACTATGAACTTGGTGCATTCATGTTGTGAAGATATTTCCAATGAAACTCAATTATCCCTAGTTTATTTGAAATAGAAAAATAGCGGTACTTAGCAATCGTCTGCAGCTTGCTGTACTATAAATTTCATCGCCTTACTCGGCCGTATTTGTGCAAGACCTAATAAAATTAAGTGTTGATTAATGATGCGATTAATTTACGAAAAACGACTTTACCATTATTTTGTAGAGAGTTGTTGAACGTTTTGTGCTAGCAAGTAACTCTCACGTGAAACTGTTAAATGTATTCGTTATACACGTAAGTTTTAATAAAAAGAAATACGTCGAGAACAGTTTACATTGTCACATTGGTTGTTAATTTATTTGACTGAGTAGTCAAAAATACATTTCGAATTATACATCTCTTGACCCATTGAGTATAATATAATTTTTTTCAAATTGAATAATTGGTGTTATTAAGGGGTTTCCTAACATAAAACCCGTTAATCTTCCAAAATAATTAATCTACAGAATTGAATGGTTGGTAGTGGTTTTATTTGACTCAGCAAAAAAAAAAATACTTCAAAAATGATACCAAAATCAGGCAGATTCAAGTACCTACCGGTATTTCCTGAAAATCGGGCGTTTGGCACCACTGTGTGACCTAAAAAGAGGAACTAGTGGAGCAATTAAAATTACGTAAACTTGAAAACGCGGTTACAGTAATAAATATTTACATCGAATTGTAAATGTCATGCTTTCGATTTACCATAATTGAAGGAAATTATATATTTTAACCTAATTACTTCATCTGTTTGAATATAATTACAATTTACATAAATTTATAAAAATAGTACAAACGTTAAGCCTTCAGGCCTTTTCCACCTGAGAGCATATATCTTCAATAGTCAAAAACCAGTGCCTACTATAGTTACCAACTGAAGAACTACATACATAAACCTTCGCGGTGCTGTCTAAATATTCAGGGCGAAGATGGAGGAAGAGGAGTCAATATTAGGCTGTGGTGTGTTTGTACATGGCGTAGGTGGAGAGTAAATGGGCTTGCATAGAGTCGACAGGAGCCTGGATTTACATGTTATTGGCCCTTGTGTTAAAGGGGAGGTCTACTTGTTTGACGAGGCCACAGGTCTAACGGGGACAAGCCACAGTCAATGGACAAAGCGCTAGGTCTCACGGCTCCCAAGTCCTTACTTTGTTCTTATTATATTATAATTATCTTAAACGCACAATTCTAAGGCCACTTTCGCATTAGATGAAAGTCTCAATCAACTGAAACTCAGTTCATTACAGACACAAGTTTTTCTTCTTTTTTTTTTTTTTCATCCCGAAGTAGTTGCGTATATTTACCATGTTTATTCGATGGGCTACGACTCAAATCAGTAAAATACATTTTAGCGCGTTTTCTTCCTCCCACCAAAGGGAGGGAACACTCTTAAAATGTTGACATTTTTGACAAAAGTGACAAATAGACAAAATTTGAGGTAATTTAAAAATAACGGTGGTTCAAGTTTGTGAAATTGATGACATGTTGGACGAAAATATTTTTTCTGGTTTGAAAGACAGGTAGAGTTCGTTAACTAGTAGAATCTGCCTACGGGGACACTGATTTGTAGGCGAAATTCCCATGAACAAATAGCTACGCTTACGGCTTTTTGTTTCGAGATTTTCTAGGTACAACTTTTCTAGGGACAACAAATGATATCATTTTCAAGGCGATATATCGTCGACACAAATGCAAAGTATCGAATGTGAAAAAACGCATTTATCATTTTCAATCTATACTGATTGCTGTTCGACTGATTACGGCAAACTCTAGAATCTAACTTTACACAGTGAAAGGGGAATGTAATCACTGTCAAAAGGTCGAATCTACCGACTATTTGAATGCCTAATAGCAAAGTAATGAACAAAAGTTTTTTCACTCTGGAAAGTGGTGATTTTCACATTCGATACTTTGCATTTGTATCGACGATATGTATGTAAAAGTATATAAGGTTAGTTTTACTAACTAGTGTTTGAAATCCATCCAAACTAACATCTGTAAATTTTGGTTACATATTGAGTTAAGGAGTATTCTGTAAAGTATTTAAAAGTATTTCTGTTTTATATTTCTAAAAACAGCTTAGCTAACAATTTAGAAAAAGGCAAGGTTTCAGACAACCTCCTTCCACTGATACTATGACGACTGATTTGGTCGCAGGAAAACAAAACAAGCAATAGGGATACATTTACATCTGATCTGTGGTTGATGTTCAAGAAACACCCCTCTTCTAATTTTAGATGATATTGCGTTTTCACAAACTCGTCCTTCCTTCTAGTTTAGGAACATTGTTTGGCAATATTCAGTGTTGAAGAAAAAATATGATCACAACTATTGTTTTAACAAATACACACAAATAATACGCACTCATAAATTTATGAAGGACGTTTTTATTTCAACCTTACTAGCTACTTTATTTTGGGTTTTTGCTTAGAGCGTCAGTGCGTTATAATCTGCCGGAAGCCAAAAGGCCATATCATCCAGTTCCTGGATCCTACACAGGATTCAGGTGTAGGATCCAGGAAGTGTTAAAAAACACTTCAGCCTAATTTAAGACTTTTATACTCTACAAGTGTTACATTTATTTGTTGGCACATATGAAATATACATTGATAAATGTTAGGCACTACTGTTGGTAGGGCACCCTCTCCGGGTAAAAGCTTTAAGTTTTTTTATTCGTCGATGTATTCCCCTGTTAAAAAAAAAAAAAAAAAAAAAAAACAAGTTTGCTTGAAACACGTGGGGAGCAATTCTTTTATGTTGGGCACATGATATTTTTAGTTGCTGATTTTCAGTATTTTTATTCAGTTTTAATTTATTCAAAAATTTTATTATTTATTTATTGAGAGTACACAACAAGATGATTTACTTTGCTAAATATTTCTTATACTATAGAAGCTAGAAGGCAATCAAATGGAAACAATGCAAAAAGATACTGTAGTAGCAGAAAACATGTATCATTGTTTATGAAACAAAATAAATAAAATAAAAATAATAAAGACAAATAATAATATACAGAAAAAATATAGGGAATATTTCTAAAAATGTTGGTACTTATTTTTAATTTTTAAGTATTTTAGGATATCAATGTGAGTACTGTCCTGTTATTCAATGTCTTCTCTTTCTCTGCAGTCTATAAGTATGTGTTTGATTGTTAGTCGAACATTGCAAAGTGTACAAATTTATTAAAAAAAAGGATTATGTTAAGTCATTTTGAATTTTTTATTGATTCAGTGGAGGTTTGTCACCAATATTTTCGTTGTCTATCTGCCTTATAAATTTCCACTGTATTTGGAGACATGACGAGGTTTTGAATGAACGTTTTCTCTAATGAGTATGCTATAGACTTTTATTATATGCCTGATTTCATATAATTTTCCTACAGCCAAACAAATAATTTACAAAATTTCCTTATTGGATATTAAAAGTTATTTCCTATAACGATAAAGTTGTTATCTCTGGCAGATAAAAGATGCCGTAGATTTACTATTTACATCCCCCGAAAATGTTGGGAACGTGATGAATTTCGTCAATTGTTGTTAATTTCAAATTCCTGCAGAAGTTAGAAATCGCTTCATAAAAAGACCGAATAATATTGTTTTACAAGAAACTTTGTGAATTTCCCTTTAAATTAAATATTTTCTCCCTAAAGAATTGTTCCTCTCGATGTAGAAGCAATTGAAATAGGTTTATTAAATTGTGAAGACCGCGAATAATCTGTCTTGGTTCTAGAAATTAAAAGTGAATTGTTCATGAAATGGAAGGAATTTCTCCTTAAATAAAACTTTGAGGGAAGTTCTTTCTAAGACTAGTTTAATTAGTTTTGATTGTTCTTTGTAATTAGATTTATTTTTGTTAGCTTATTTTAAGGCGAATAGTTTGAGACTTGATTAATTAAAGGGACATTTATTTTTTATACAAAAAAACTTGAAAAGTCTAATCTTTATTCAATAAAAATAGATCCAAGGTGTTAAAGATAATTATTACGAGTCTATTTTTTTTTCTTAATTTAAATTCATCGGGAACATGTATGTCATGCTTTCGAATGTTAGCCCAAGCTCTTACTGTTAGTAAACCAAATATGAAATGGTATTTTTTCGCTTTTCGTTTTTAGCTTTTGAATTTATCTCCTTTAGCTGCAGGAAAGAAAACAGTAAGAAACGTACACTCTATTTCAAATTTTTATTATCTTTATTTTGTTTTTGTTTTGAATTTCAGAGGAGTTTGTTATTTTTGTCATTGTTGTTTCTTATTTACCTTTTTTTCATTCTTTTTAGCACTTTCCTCCGAAGGAAAGTAGCTATTTTTCTGTTTATATAAGAAACTAACTAATATTTAAACGGAGTTTCCATCTCTTCTTCAAACGAGTTAATCGCTACAGTCGCGGAACTCACAATAAATAAAATAAATGTCTTAAATTGTACATTTTAATTTTTTTGTTCGTGAATTTCGTAGGTTTTAATACCGCTTACTCAATAGTGAAAATCGACCAGTTGTTGGCTCTACAAATCAAATTAAATAAAACAAACCACATTCATGAATAAATAAATAACAATGAAATACGCTCTACCCTCGTTCACATCGAGCCAACGCGTCAAGCGGAAAGTGAGAAGCCAATAGAGAAACCTGGTGGAATATAAGGTAAATACCGAATGAATTCCGCTAATGTTTTCCTTGTTTTATTGATCAATTTAAATATTTCTGCTCCCACATTTGATGTTCATTTGATAAATAAGGGACATCCGCAACGACGCACAGTGGTATTTTTAATTGATCTAGCCCGACAAAATTATTTTATCACAGATTCTGATAGGAAATGACTTGCTGATCACGAATATACTCTTATTTTAGGGTCGGAAAACTCTTACCTGAAAAGCCGTTTTTTATTACGTTTTAAATGTTAACCAAATGCATCTAATCGAATTTTAAAAAATTAAGTTTTTTATTATTATTCATTTAGTATAAATGACAACTTTTGCAAAGGCAACAACAACAAAAATCTTAGAAAGTAGGTATTACAAAAAATAATAATAATTGAAAACACAACAATAGAACAAAATATATAATCAAAATTAAGTTATCAAAACTAATAAATCATTCTTGATCAAGTAACGGTTCATTCGAAAAATCAATTATTTCACCTGGGAAGAAATGAAACACTTCCTTATGTCGACGAATTTCTGCACCCATACTAGAAATATACGGATCGCTCGAGTATAGTACACAATGAAATACATCTTCAATATTCGACAGCCCCCCCCCCTACTGACAGATGCACTTAAATATTCCTCTACATCTGATTGTGTATCGCAATCTAAACTTATATCAAGCTATTCGCCAAAACGTTTCTCATTAATGCTAGCTATTTGTTCGGTTTGCTGTGTGCCACTTATCAAGTAAATGGCTTAACAATGTCCCTTCTTTTATTTTGAATTTTTCCTTCTCCTCTGGTATCCAAATTGTTGATAAACATATTTTATAACTACTTGATTTTTTTCTGTCGACTTTCTAAGATCCAAACCTCAAAAAGTTCCCTCTTCGATATGGGCATGATTTCTGAAAAGCAGTTATCATTATTAAATAGACAGATTCTGGCAGAAAAAAAAACTACACTTAAACTTTAACTTATATCTGAGTACTATGTAGTAAGGTTTCTTGACACTGGGGCGCACCGGACCTTCCCAAAACTAAATTAACTAAACCTACGCTGGACGAGTCCGGACAGCAAACGTTCTGTCCCATAATAACGTCTATTTCGCGCTAATGGCCTAGATGGAGATGCGCCGTAAAAAACAAAATAACGTATATTGATACGTTATTATGGGACAGAACGTTTGCTGTCCGGCCTCGTATTACAAATCGCATCGCGTAAAGCAAAAAGCAATGGTAATTTATTATGATAAATGATGAAAGGAGATCATTCTTACCTTTCTGAAATAGGAAATAAATTTTTATTGCTGGCAAATCATTTTCTTACCTGCAGTATTTATTTAAAGACGACACCACAAGATGGGCACTCTGGTGCTTCGTTCCTCGACATCAGATAATAATTAGTCAATCTTGTTTGGCCTATCCTGAGCCGAGCAAAGACTACCTCTGCTCTCCTATTTTCCTCTATAGACGAAGTCCTCCACGGCACAGGTTAAGCTTTTATTCCCCTTAATTTTTTTTCCTATGTTTCTTTGTTGCTTCATAAATGTTATCATGGATATTCCATCAGATAAATGTGATGTGTAACCCTCTTTCTCTCAGGAAATAAAGCAATGTTGATTATATATTATTTATCATTTCATTGATTTATTTCACATTTAAAATGTTTTTATTGTGTATGCCAATAAGTAAAATGTGCCTTTACATGCTCCCTAATATGATACGCTACATTTTTTATTGCATGTTACCTATAGATCGTGGGTGGCATAAACATACTGAGATATTTTTTCTTTCAAATCTATTATGAACGTCGTATATTTACATGGACGCTAGAAGGATTATGAAGATTTTAGCTCATTCCAAACGTTATCCATTTGCAAAAAAAAAATCATTTTTACGAAGATTTTAATTGTTTCCCCTCATAATGGCATGCAAAGAAGTAATAAATGGTAAAACATTAGCACACCTCGCTTCCAGCTTGAGATATTAGCGGCTGGAATATTGACTCAAAGCCCGAGCCGACGGTCTTGTTAACATAAATCAATAAGCCGAAATGGTAATCTCCCTAATTAATATACACTATTACAGTGTCACCAAACTCATGGATCTCTTTGTTATTGTAATTTGTGAGGTTGGAGCCTGTCCAACGAACTACCTAATCCGGAAAACCTTCCTTGGCGAATCACATCCTAAGCGACATTATGGTGTTCAATAATACTTTTTCATAGTTCTATTATATCAGTGTTTAGTTGTATCTTCTGGGAGCTGTGTACAATTAGTGAAAATTATCTTTAAATATCTCGTCTGATTACTACATTACAATAATTCCAATTTAAACAATATCTATGTTCACGATTTTTAATAATTAGTATTTATTTTTAGCTTCTGAACGTAAATCCTGAAAGTTAAACAATATATACAGCCCCGATAATTTTAAAATGCAGTCCTTTTGTATAGAAGCAATTTATTTTTTTTAAATGTTAACGGCCCACTTATACATAACAATAATAATTGAAATATAAGCCTGACTCGCAGGAACTGCGTCATATGATCGTGTTCCGTTTTTATACCTAGTGACATTTCTTGAAAATTGTAAAGTAAAATTATATTGAGAAGCAAGATTTCAGGGCCAAAACAGGACTACCATTTTCTAACCGTTTTAGCGATATTTAAGAAATCTTACGAAAATCCTGCTCATGTCCGATACTAAAAATATTCGTTTTCTAATATTTTATTAACTTCAAATTTCACCAAAAGTAAAAATATCTTTGTATGGATGAATTTAAAACGTTTCCGGCTCAGACATGAGTCCCCCCCAAACATTTTTTTTAGTATTTTGTTGTGCTAAATATTGAGGATTTCCCAAAAACGTCATTAATAATAAACAAAATAAGAATCACTTTTAACTTTACGTGTTTGTCTCAAATAAAATGAGATCGTATTATCTTGTTGTTTGTAGATATGATACTAAATACTGTATGAAGTTCTCACCGAAAGTAGTCAGCACAAAGACAGTATCATAATTACAAGATTAAATAACGAATTTTAATAAAAAGAAAACTATTTAAAAAGAAATCTCTACTAACTAAAGATTTATGATCAATACTTGTCTCGGCTTAAAAGGGGGCATTGAATGTCAACATTTTGGACATCGATTTGCACAACAAGGACTGGACATTTCCGCTTGAGGTTTATCTAATCTGTCAGTGTTAGTGTTAAAGGAAAAAATTATATTAACCTCTGGGCCGCTCTTTCGACCTACTCTCTAAAATGGATTCTTCTAGTTTTATTGGCGAATTTGACAGCTAAGTACCTGAAGGGCCTAATAAAACTTAATCTATATCACTTTTTGCTGATAATAGGCGACTTAGTAATTTCAGTCTTCCTATTTTATTAAGGAAATATTTTGTTGATGAAAACCTAAGTCACCTAAGGTTTACTAAGGAGTGTTCTAATGAAAGTATAGTAGTGGTCATCATCATTTAACAAATGCATTGTTCACCGTCTTACGTGTATAATGTTTTTCTCTTCTTTTATTTTTTTTAATTTCTTGTGTAAAAAATGTTGTTTTATTAAGAAATCGCGAACCAAACCCTAACAAATTCTATCTCGCGTTCCCAATGGTCAACGAACGCCTCTCAATGAATACCTAAGTTACTCTTTTCTGAGTTGTGCAGAATATATTAACGCAATGATTTAGGGTGCCCCTTCTCAACATTTAACTTAAAACAGATGTGCCCTGACTAAAATAGAATAGGTACTAACTATATTTCAGAACTTACCAAGTTATTATTAAAAATATATTTAAACTCTACTAAAAAGCTTTATATCAGAATTATAGTTCCAATATACCCTATAACACGTTAATAGTAATAAAATATTCTAGGAAAGTTTTCCAACTTTTTATAAGCTAACCCCGTCTCCATCACCGTAACGCTTCAACATGAGGATATTAAAAATAGCTGAAGCACTCATTACTTTTTTAACACTAAATGTAAGTCGAGATAGTCCATTAAGAATAGCCATTCCTCAGCAAAGCTACAGCACAATTAAAAAGTTTCCCGCTTTTATATTTATACTGCCAAAATGACTCAATTATTCTTAAAAAATATTACAATGTAACAAAGTTGTCGGGTTTCAAAACTTAACTATATACATATATCTACTTTTATTAAAGAAAAAGAAAAATTGTGCCCGCGAGATGAACATTTTTATTTTCGTGGAAAGGGGAGTTTTAGGTAAATCTAATGGAGCTCAAATAAATTTAATGAGTCAATTTCGCTACAATTTTTTATTGCGGAAATATTTATCAACTAGCTGAATACCCTTGCTTTGTCACGGCAGACGTTATTTTATTACGTTAACTAATGTAACATCAAAATTAACGCTACTATGTATATAATTTTATCAAGTTAATTATAGCACGGTTCCCGTCATGCAATTCATCAATTGACAACTAATCAAAGTATGTTTCTGGACATTGGGGCGCTCTAGTCCAGTGTCAACAAACAGATAACCCGTTATCTGTAGGTTCCCAGTAACAGGAGTTTAAGGGTTCAGGATATTATTACCTCGGATAGACAATCACTAGGTACAGGGTAAACTCTATGAGGTACAAAATCACAGTTTATTCCTAGTAATTCAAGGTCTGCCATCATAGTTAAAATGAAGCTCAAATAGAAATAATATTATGAAATAAATACAGTACGCTAACAGCTGACCTGTTATCGTCCTAGCAAAGCTTGCTGCCTTGGCTTGCATATCAAATAATCCAATATAATAATATATATGAATTTCAAAAAATCCTTTCTTAGCGAGAGTTCTAAAGGGAATATGCGTTCTAAAGGGAGGGTCCATGCAAAATTTCAAATTTTTCTGTCAATTGGTTTGGGCTGGGCGATGGTAGGTCAGTGAGTGAGTAGTATTTGACAAACATGTAGTAGATTTTACTGTGAAAGATTAAAAATTGTGGCTATTATCTAAGTAAACGTGTAGCTTACTTATACACAGGCATTAATCCTTCTCTCTGTTGCTTATATATATTTGGATATGTACTCGTATATATTTACAAACGGTGAATTGAACAATTGGCTCATACCAGGCGAATTCCGGCCTGGTATGATAACTTTCCTAAAGTTAAGCGTTTATTCTGTTCTATATGGTCAATAGTATTCAAAATGTCTTGTAGAGATCCGTAATTCGAAGCCGTTAAAATTACAGTAATACCTGGCTTTTGACGCTGATGTCCATTAGATAACACTTTGGCAAGTTACGATATAATTAAGGGTACTGTCTTTCGTTAAGATGTCAGAAGGAGGATTTGATTAGTTAGACAAAGTTATATTTTTAAAGCTTTTTAAATATAAAGAATATATTTAAAGAAATTTTTAGATGTTGGAAACTAATCCACTGATAGTGTGTAGTGTGTAGGTATATGAATGTACCTAGTTTACAAAGCTCCAGATTTTTGATATTATCTTCTTTTAGGAAAATGGTAAACAATTATTGATCAGCATAAGCCCCTTTTGAACGTGTACTTATGAAACACTTTAGACTAAGTGCCCTGCTATTGTGGTTGAGCAAGGTGGAGGACAATCCTAAGTGTTGAGGCATTACATATGCAGTAACTGCCGACATATACATAAACCTTTGATGTACTAATCCTCTAATTTATCTTCCAATCTAATGTCTCAAACGTCTGACTGTCATCCTACTCACAGTGGAGTTCGCCCAATGCTATACCTCTCTTGTTACTAATTAACTCCAAACTTAACCTATAACTATTAAACGACCAGAAGGCTGTATTTAGAAACTGAATCTAGCAGTAGTGGCTTGCATCTCTCAACAGTCTTCGAAACCCTGGAAACTAATTCATTAGGGGAACTGTAATTTAACAATGTAATTTTATGTTCTCTTCGTAGAGTTATATTTTTTTGTGAGATAAAAGAATGAAAAGTTATAAAATGAATAATTTATTAGTGGTAGGTGTATCTAAATTTTAGGGATAAAATACAATACACGTTCTCTTTAAATAAGATTATATATATATAAGACATTTTTTTTTTTTTTTGTTATTTGTAGCAAACTCTTTTCTTACATAACCTCATTTCTAAAGAATGCTTCAAACCGTGTACAATATTAATGATCTTGTATCACCCAATCTGAACAAACCTACAGTTTATTCTAAAATGTTAACAGAATTTAAAAATTTTAAAGCTGAAAAAAGTTAAATATTCAACTTAGCATTAAGGTTGCTCTCGTGTAACAAAATTCAGAAAAAATCTTCAAATATCAACCGTCCTACCTTTTAAGTAATAGCTTTCATTATAATTAAATATATACGTGACATAAATATATATACATTTATTTATATATATATATATATATATATATATATATATATATATATATATAAACTTTGGAAATTGATGCAGGAAGAAAAAACAGAGAAAAAAAAGTCCTTTGGCATATATCTCGTTTCGGAGAAAAATGCAAAACAAATAAAAAAAGTCTTTCATAAGGCTTATATAAAAATCCTTAAAAGTATATGTTTTATCCCCCGTCCACTCCTGGCCTGAACCTCCGTCACCTAACCTTTGAACAGTATTTAAATTGATGTCTGGAAATTATTAGAAGAAGAAATTGTTATGTTATACTTATGTACGCAGTCCGGCGTTAGATTTCAAATGTATTAAGAATTGATTTTTTTCTTTAAGTTTTTTCTCGTTTTTGGTTTTATAAATTATGTTGAATTTGCAGCGTTATTCCTGTGTCTTTACTCCTGAAAAATTAGATATGTTTAAATCATTTTTTTATAAACACAGTCCTTAATGCAACCAAATGTTTTAAATCATTTTTTTTTTATAACACAGTTCTTATTTGGTTTCTCAATAAGTGTTTTTTTTTTTTTTTACAAATGAAATAATTTAAGAAATATCTATGAATATCTAATAAGGTCCTTTTTTTCTATTTAGTTCCACCGGATATCCTGGACAACGAAACGAGCACCGATATGGTCGTGAGAGAAAATTCCAACGTGACCTTCAAGTGCGCCGCCTCGGGTTCACCTACACCTACTATTGTTTGGAGGCGAGAAGGTGGAGAGAAGATACAGACCAGCTTGGGAGAAGGTAAATCTACTAAATAGTTTAATAAGTTGAGAACTTATGGTTAAAATTTATCAAATGTGTCTTTTGGAATTCCAAAATGAGTTGTCGCTCTCATATAATTTCTTGAGGAATCGCCGAAATTTGGCGACAGATTTTTTGATTGAAATCTTTTTTTTTTTTTTTTTTTTTTAATGTGTTGTCAACCACCAAGCGGTCATTAAACACATGTTTTAAGAGCTAGGAGCTGTACTGCTGTATTAGTAATTAATGCACTAGTTTTTAAATTTAAGATTCGCGAATAATGATGCAATTTTTTAGTAATGAAGTGTTTGTTTATTTATTGATTTTCTCGGAGTTATTTAATTGTTTTTGAAACTAAATAGAATATGTATATGTATACACTCACACACACACATACACACACATATACACACATTTATACGTACACACACTCACACACAAAGCACATACCCACGCATATACACACACACACACATGCATTCTTTTTTTTTTTCTTTTTTTTTTCATTTATTTATTTATATATATATATATATATATATATATATATATATATATATATATATATATATATATATATATTTTAACACAGCTGATTTGGTTGTGGTTTTTAGTGCTAGTTAGTTTTAAATTTTATCTATTAAATCTGTGGAGCTTAAAAATTCAAAAAGCTTAAGGATTTGGTTGGGATGATCCGCCAGAATTTCACTAATTGTATTTGATAGCTGAGCTTCTCTTCTTTGCTTCTCGTAAATTCTGCAGTTAACCAGAAGGTGGTGCACGGTGATTCTTTCATTGCATTTTATGCAGATAGGTGGGTCGTCTCGAGACATCAGGAATGAATGAGTTATTCTCGTATGTCCGATTCTAAGACGAGTCAAGACTCTTTCTTCTTTTTTCGATGATCTGATAGATGTCTTCCATGTTCTTACTTCCTTTTTTATGTGATATAATTTGTTCTCCTGTGCTACGGTATCCTATGTGCTCTGCCATTTTTTTAGAATTTTATATTTGACATAACTTACTAGGTCATTCTGATGTATTCTGGAATATTCTATCCCTTCGTATACCGCCTCCTTGGCTAGTTGGTCTACTGCTTCATTACCTGGTATCCCGCAATGACTGGGAATCCACACAAATATTACTGCTTGAGTCTGCTGATTCAATTCTTCAATAGCTTCTAATATCTCTATAATCAGTGGGTGTTTGGAGAATGGATTGCTCATAGATATTAGTGTTGAAAGAGAGTCAGTGAATATAATAATATTGCCATATTTCGGAGCTATAATATTCAGAGCCTTCAGAATACCTAATAATTCCGCTGTATAGTTGCTGCAGTTGGGATCTAATGCAAACTTGTAACCAATTTCTTCTGAATAGATAGCGGAGCCTACTCCAATATTGTCCTTTGAACCATCAGTAAATACGTCTTGTCCTTTTGGCAGTTCACTTTTTAGTTTTTTAAATTCAGTGAGCAAAATTAGAGGGTCGGTATCCTTTTTAATGTATTTGGTAAGGGAAAGGTTAATTTTCGGAACTGTCATTGTCCAAGGAGGTTTTGAAAAGGTGTTGTGGATAATATTTCGAGTGTCAATGTTTAATTCATTTATGATCTCATTAGTTCTGATGGACAAGGGTTTTCTGTTGTATGGATATGAGCGATTGATATTGCAATTTAGATATTGATTAAGTGGGTGACGTATTGCTGCTTTTATTCCTATGAAATTTGATAGAATAATTTGTTGTCTACGCAAGTGGAGTGGAAGCTCTCCTGCTTCAACACAAAGGCTGTTTACTGGGCTTGATCGGTATGCACCGGTTGATAGTCGGATCCCACAGTGGTGAACGGAATCGAGCATTTTTAAAGTTCTAGGTGATGCTGAGCCGTACACTGAGCATCCATAGTCAAGGCTGGAGCGAATGTAACTGCGGTATAGCATGAGCATGGTTTTCCGGTCAGCTCCCCAAGAGTTGGATGTCATGGTTTTAAGGATGTTCAACTTTCTTTGGCATGTTGATTTGAGAGATTTTATGTGCTGAGCCCAAGTTAAAGATCGGTCAAATATAACTCCCAGGTACTTAGCCTGCTCACTAATATCTATAGAGTGACTATTTATTGTAAGAGAAATGGTGGAGTTTATTTTTCTTGAAGAAAATAATACTCCAACAGTTTTACTAGATGAAATTGAGAAACCATGATCTGCTAGCCAAGAGCTAATAATGTCCAGAGAATTTTGAATGGTGTTTTGGAGAAAATCTATTGAGGTGTTGGAGGTATAGATGACGAGATCGTCAGCATAGAGCATCGCTTTGACTGCAGCAGGTATGCACTTGAGAAGTTGATTGAAATCTTGCAGATCTCAATGGTTAATCATCTATTTAGCGTTCAGTGATAAGATATTAGACTTATGTTTTTGACCAAATATTTTATAGCATCATTAATTGATCAATTGCAAAATCTGTTCTACCATTCCATGGAACTCCAACCTTTCGAAAATAGTAATAGTAAAATAGGAGGAGAATTACTTTTTTTCGTGTTCTAGGGTGCATGATAATCTTCCCGCCCTTCAATAAGCAAGTATAACATATATAAATTGTAAGGTGTACATCGCCATAAAGCAGAACACCAACAAATAAATAATAAGCAATTATTATTACTATGTATAATTCCTTTTGGAACTGCATTGCCTTAAAAATGATTACAATAGATTATTGTTCGGTCTCCCCGTGGTCTCGTGGTTTATACCTTGGATTCTCATGTGGGATATTGTGGGTTCGAGTCCCACCGGCAGCAGGGTTTTTTTCTCTTATCAATACACATTGAGAAAATTCCCGGCTTCGCCATAGATGTCGTCGTTAATGGTCCAGATGTCGGTGCGCCGTAAAAAAAATAATAACAAAATTATTATTTTTTTTTTTTTATTTTTATTATTTTTTTTTTTTTTACGGCGCATCTACTTCTAGGTCATTAGCGAAAATTATTATTAGTAAAATTTCTTAGCTAGCGATTTTTCCTCCACGAGAATTTTTTTGGGTCAACTCTGCTTTACAAGATAATTTCCTGTTACTCGCAGATATTAAAGAAATGTAAACATCACGATGTTGGAGGAAACCTGATTCAAGGAATATAAAATATTGGACAGGAGAAAACTGAAATTTCGAAACTATAATATTCCATTTTCCTGAAAAGGAAGATTTTAGTGGAATTCATCTTTTAGGTGGATAGAGCATCCTATGCTCCTTTTATAGGAAATTTTGTTAATTAAATTAAATTTTTATATGTAAGAAAAGTGTATTTTGTATTTTTTCTTGTTTAATTTTTGAAGTTTGTTTTTATTTTTTGTAGGGATCGCCCCGGAAAATACTTTTATAGATTATATCTGTAGTTTTAATAGAATATTGCTGTAAAAATATTACAGTTTTGGACAGCGAACCTGATTATTGAATTAATAGGATACAATAATTAATTATTTATTAATCATATAAGAAGAAGCATAAGTGATAAAGCATTTTGTCTCAAGGCTTAGTATGGTGGCATAAAGGAACAGCTCTTGAAGAATTAGCAACCAAGATACAAAACATAAAGGGCAAATATAATTTTTGAAATTAAGTAGTAAATGAGAAATTAAAACACTACATTCTAAGACTACTGCGACTTATCACAATTAAATTAATTGCTTTCAACTTTACCAAAATTAATTAATCTCAGTAAGTCGATAATTTTATCATTATTTCGTCAATACTAAATATGAACGCTTATTTTATAATAATAAGGTATGTTAAGAATTCTCGTAGACTTCCATGGTACGTATGTGTCTTGGTAACCTTCAGTCTTCTCTTTATTTCTTTATTCGTTATTACATCCTGTACATGAATACGTCCGGTAATATGATATATAATACAATATAAGGTTCTGTCCTTAAGGCCTCCTTCATCCCCGATTAACGCCAAAAGCACACTCAGATGACCTTGAAAGGGGCCTACCCTAGCTCCTTTCTGCTTCGACCGAGGGCCACAGATATTGACGCACGAAGAAAGAGAAAGCCATTGCTAACACTTCACTATTATTTTTGTATTGCATTTTGTAAGTAAATGTCTTAAGGACATTGATGCCAGTCTAAAATATTTAAAAAGCATTTACAAATAAAAATAATTTAAATTTGTAATTTTTTTCCACTTAATAATAATAATAATTATAAAACAAAAGAATTCTCTCAAAGTTTGTATATCATTTTATTCAAGGACCTGTAACTAAAATTTGTAAGCAAAATGGCAATTTATTTTTCATTTGAAAACTGAAACTTTAAATGAATAGAATTTTCCTTCTAACACAGCTGAATAAACAAATTTCACGCCGGAGGCCATCTTATTTATTCTGAATTAAAATGTATTATACCCTCAAGGGAGTGCTCAGTCATTGTCATTGGGGAGGGTAGGGAACTAGGCAGAAGAAGATATAGCACCAAATTACACGAAATTACATATAACCTATGATATATAGGTGAGATGGGAAACTAGTGGTGCAGAAGATGGAAAACCACCTTCACACCTCTGCGGAGATGGCATACCACCCTCACACCTCGGTAAAGAGCTCAGTGCCTTGGGGCTTAAGACCATGGCAACTCCCTCCTTATCCCGAGGACTTAGCTGGCACATCATCCGAGGGAGGTTATCCTCTGGAATAATTTAACAGGAGTCGGGGCGAGAAGAGACTATCCTGCTGGGAAAATATGTATCTGTTTAGGGGCGAACGGACATCTATAATTCAGTTGTAAAAATCTCCGCACGTCTCAGTTCAATGCATTCTTAAACAGCTGCCATGGACCCCTTGTACCGCCCTATCTGATCCAGATTAGAGTCGTTTAAGCCTATAGGAATCAGATTAATATTAATGGGACAATTTGACGGGCATTTTAATGGGATAATGAGAAATGAAAACTTACTTGCCGTAACCAGGAAGTTCCTTTAACTAAATATTATATTTATTTTCTCCAGGAATTATCATAACTACAAATCCCATTTTACATTATCCAATTTCTTTTGTTTCGGATACATCCATTCTCAACTAGAAGAAAAATTATTTCTTAATATTTTTGTGCTCCATTTACTATAAAGTATTCTGGAAATTGTCATCATTGACATATGGCATTTACTTATAATTTACTCTAAAGTTATTTTTATAAATTAAATTAAATCCTACTCCCTCCAGTTGTTATTTTCAAAAATAATTTTCGGGTTTTCAAAAAAATTATAAATAGTTGAAAAATAAGTACTATTAAGTCACAGTCGTCCATGCCTTTGATAATAAGTCACATTTGAAATGTGATCATAAGTCATGTATCTACTTTGTATTCAATAAATAAAACATAAACCTAATGTTGAAGCTAATTTTTTTTTTATGATTATTATTTTTTTATTTATTTATTTTTTTTTACCTTTGCTAATATTTCCGGGTTTAAGCAATTTTGGCAATATTTAGCAGCCCTTGTGTGACCGAAAGTTGTTAATAGGCAATTCAAGTTTTTACATATTAATTTCCTAGTGTCTCTTCTATGACAATTTCAACTATTTCAAATTAAAGACGGTTGGAAAATAATAAAAATTACCGATAAAATGTGATTTTTTTAAAATTCTGTGAAGAGCACATGCAGGAAGATATCAACAGATATTTTTAACCCTTTTTAGTCTCTCAATTTCGCATCTATTCCGCGGTATTACGACTCAAAACTTTTTTTCGACCAACCCAACTGTACAAGGCTCCTCTTCAAGCTTGCGGTTTCTCGCTCGGAATCAATCAAACCACCGCTTTACTTGTCACTCATTAATCACATTTTCACCATATATTTTTTGGATAAGTTGAAGCAGCATTTTCCCCTTTATCGACTTCTCAGAGCATAACCTCGCGTAAATTAGTCTTGGGAAGTCTACTTCAAATGGATTTTCATCAAAGTTTAAATAACTTTCACCAGCCAAAAGATGATACATAGAATTGATTTAATGCGGTATTAAACAAAAAATGTAAACAAAAATAAATTGAAAAGGAGGGAAGATGAACAGAGAGATATAGAAAATCAGCATTAGTTATGGCATGACCTGATTTTATATATATATATATATATATATATATATATATATATATATATATATATATACATGTATATATATATACTCATATTTCGTGAGAGGTCAGGTTGCTTACGCTAAATTCCTAAATAATTTTCTAAAAATAAGCTATATAATCACAAAATAAACTTGAATTGTTCTGACTTTTTATACTTGCAATCAACAGCTGGATTAATTAATTTTTAATTTATTTTCTTCCAGAATTTTTAGTATTTGAGGTACTAGAATACCGTATAATTTTCACGACGGATGATCATAACGGACACAGATGTTCAGAGCTTTGCTTCTGGTGGTAGCCTTAACAACCAATGAAGTAAGCTCCAACTCCATATGAAACGATTTTGTTTCGTTTTTTACAACAATGGTTCCTCAT